>APFE030461278.1:161290-219448 GCA_000404065.3 Pinus taeda | reverse complement strand
AGTCAGGGAGGTTAAATGCAGGACCTGACTATCTGTCACAGATCGAAACAAAAGAGGAGCCTAATAATTTGGAGGAAGGATTGCCAGATGCGGAGCTCTTCGTAGTGTGTGCAACGGATAATAATTTTGTAGATATTATCGAATTTTTGACTATGGGGATGGCACCAAAAGGGTATACAAGTCAACAAAAGAAGGAACTAGTAGTATGCGCAGAAGAATTTTTTGTTATTGTGGGACATCTATATAAGATGGGTGCAGATGAAATATTGCAAAGATATGTGCAATATTTTGAGATAAATATCATTCTCGTTGAAGCTCATGGAGGGGCTACGAGAGGACATTATGAACGTAAGGAAGTTGCGCAGAATATTTTGCGCGTAGGTCTATGATGGTGAACATTGTTGAAGGATTCCAAGGCATATCATAAGGCATGTGATTCATGTCAAAGAATGAGAAGACCATCGAAGAGATGAATTTCCATTACAACCTCAACTATCTTTGTAGCCATTTGAAAAATGAGTGGTTGATTTTGTTGGGCCAATTCAACCCCCAGAAAAGAAAATGGGTGTTTGTTATATCATCATCGCGACGGAATACCTGACCAGATGGGCAGAGGCACAACTAGTTGAGGATTGTACATGGACTATAGTAGCAAAGTTTTTGTTTGAATACATCTTAATCAGATTTGGCTACCCAAAAGTGCTGATGAGCAACGAAGGTACAAACTTCTAAATGACACAATCAGTGCTGTGATAGAAGGATTCTAGGTCTACCATTAGAAGAGTACACCATATCACCCATAGGCCAATGGAACTGTTGAAGCCTTCAACAAGATTTTGGAGAACGTTTTCACGAATATCTAAAACATGTAGTGAAATGACTGGGATGTGCACATACCTGCACTACTATGGGCTTATAGGACTACTTACAAGAAACTCACAAGACAAATGTCATTCAGATTGGTCTATGGTGTAGAAGTTGTAATTCCAATGGAGAATATTGTGCCTAGTCTGTGAATAGCAGCTTTCACAGGTACGGCAGATTGTGAAGCCCTAGAGGGATGGCTTATGTAGCTAATGGACCCTGAATAGGATCAATTCTTGGCAAGATTCCATTAGCAAGTATAGAAGGAATGTGAAAAAGCATGGCACAATCGACACATCAAACTTCACATAGTAAGGTAAATGATCTTGTCTTGTTATATGATAGTAAATTCAATGAGCTTCCATGGAAATTTCAGATGCATTGGTGTTGGGAATGGGATCCCCCAAGGACATTTTGGGGCTAAAATCCCATGTTTTGGTTAAATTTTGTAATAAAATTATAAATACTCCACATTTTGCGGTCGCAGAGCACGAAGGTGTCATAAGTCATAAAGGTTTTTCCACCCTTAGTTTTGTGAAGTAAAGTCGGTTGTAAGAGATCTACCCATGGCCCACGAACCATGGGATTGTATAAAAAGAGCTAAGATCTAAGTAGTTTTAGATACACAGATGTAAGAGAGTCGTAGCTTTGAAGGAGAAATCTAAGTTTTGGGTCATAGAGTAAGTGGAGGCTCTGTAGCTGAGTGCATAGAGGTCTAGGGTAGAAGTCCACAGCTAAGTGCACAGACCCCTGCAACTGTGTGTGCAGGGTGGATAGAGTCTATAATTACTTGGAAGATATCAACAAAGAGAAACATTCTGCACTTTCTGTGTCTTTGTTGTGTTGATGCATCTTGATATGTTATGCATGAATCTCCTTTAGTATTCTTATATGATGCATGAATGAATGTAATTACATTGGAAAATTGAACACAATTAAGGATATCTGTTTACGTGGTGTTAACTATAATTATTGATAAGATAAGCAAGTCACTTAGACTAATTTGGGAACCTGCACAGCACGCTGCTATAGTAGTGTGAAAGTACCTGAGCCGCCTGTTAGGGTTGTGCGAAGGTTAATCGTACCTTTCATGGAGATATTGAAGGGAGGAATAGAGGGCTCGTCTGGCAAGCCCTAGAGCGAAGAAACCTGAGTGAAGGTAAGAATAAGAGGAATAAATTGAAATCATGACCATATCAAGGTGCAAAAACTTGGTTCAACACCCCCTCATACTGCTTTGGGTGAGACTTCAATCTGCGCTTCATGGGCTGATGTCGAAAGGGCCAGTAGTGTGTGGATTGTTTTGGATAATTAATGCTAAACCTGGGTTAGGCCCTATAAAGCCAACAAATGGTTATGTTGCCTACACTAGAATCTACATAATAGATGTGTGATGTCATATCACTGGAATCCAACTATGAAAGAGATCAGAGACTAGTTGGATAAGAAGATCCACAAGCAGGACAAAAGAAACCCATGACTAAAAAAGGAATAATGGCTGGATAAGTACCTATATACAGAGATCCATGAGATCTTTTTCTGCTTCTTTTTGGTTGAGATATATGAGTCTATCGCAAAGCTAGCAAATAGCCAAGGAAGGTGGAAACTTGATGATCCCATTGTTTGGACGCTGGAGCTAGTACAAAAATTGGAAACATCTGAGGAAAAGATCACCTGCGCTGTCAATCATTGGCTCAGTTATGTCATAGGAGGATTTGTGACTGAATTCATGGTAGACACCTCAGTCAACTATAGTGAGGTGGAGTGATGCTTTTTCAAAGGACCGCGAGGTAAGTACATAAAATCTTTGAATACCTGGATTAAAATGGTATTTTGCAAAAAAGGGGTTATGCAGCTACCTTAATGTTTGGAGCTACACGAAGTGGAAAGGCTTACAGGAACAAAGGGAAAAAGAGTCCTGAATATAGTCCATTGATTTCACCTCCACAAGGTGATGAAGAAGGGATAACACAGGTTTCTCTACGAAGTGCTAATCAGTTAATAAGACAAGGCTTCCCACGAATACCAACCCCACCCACACCACCTCCAACTTCACCACCATCACCTGTGACTTCACCCATACCACCTCCACCTCCACTACAGTTTAGTATGGCAAATTCAGTGAAGTTGCCTTTTTTCAAAGGCTTGGGGAATGAAGACCCAAACTAGTTTTGGTTCATTATAGAAACTGTGTGGGAAGCTCACGGCATTACAGATGATCACATAAAGAAGGTGACATTGGTTAGTGCTCTGCAATATTGTTCACTAACCTAGTATATCAAGTACTCTAATGATAACCCAAATGTTGGAGTAGGCCTAAATCTGAGGCACAGTCGATTATGGGATTCAAATAAATTATGATGCAACCAGGCAAGACGCCTTAGGAACTAGATCATAGGTTGAAGTGTACAATCTGCAAAGCCAACATGAATTTGAAAAATGGACAACATCACAAATGGTTTGTGGCTTCCCTACTGCCACGCTTGGTTGCGTTGTCACAACATAAGCTAACAACTCAGGCAAAGGCCTTGGAGATTGCCATGAGACTGCATGAAACGTCGATGTAGGATACCAATCTGGGTGTTCAACAGATCCATGTGTAGTAGAAAAACCTTTTCCTAGAGATGCAAAGTTTGAATCTGGACAAGAAAGTTCAACCAGAGGTGCGCAAAGAGGTATGGTGCTTGAAATGCAAAGGTCAGGGGCATGAAAAAGACCAATGGCCAGTCTTTGCGAACTATATTGCAGGAGGAGGGCCGATGCCTCTTAGGCCAAAAGCTCAAGCAGGACCAAGCGTGGGCCCTGCTTTTTGGTGCGCTATATGTCAGGTAGCAGGAAAACATGCCATGGATAACTGTCATTTGCTGCAGAAGTTTGTACACACACCGCAACAACTGTTCTACAAATTTTGTAGGTTAGTAGGACATGATGAGTGTAATTTCAAGAGATATGAATTGATGATGGATAGAACTCCCACCTATAGGGTTCAGGCTAAAATGTGGCCCCCTTACCAGAACTCAAGGATAGGTTGGGTTCAAACCTTCATATGGCAAGTGCGTAATCATGTGAATAGTATATATCTGATTTGTATAGGCCTTCCTAGCCATAGGCACCCATCATGCAACAATGTAAGCATCTGGCTTACACAATTTGTGTTAATGGGGGTGCGGTGGTAAGGTGGCACCCATAGCAAGTTGAGAAATCCTGATTCCTCAACATCGCAGACCCATTCCTCCATTTCCAACACTGTAACACATGTTTCCTCATAATAAAATCTCTTAATGTATTTATCGATCACTAAGTGTGGGAACTTAGCATGATCCACGAGGTCTCAATCCTCCATCTTCAATAGTGTGATTCACGTGAGCAACAAACCTTCAAAAGGAACCTACTCGGGTAGCAGGGGCATGGAAATTGCGAATTTCTCCGAGTTTGGGTCCTTTGTGATCTTCACCTTTCCCTTTCTTAGAGGGATATACCTAGGTAGCTTTGTTATAGGTTTCACACTTTCAACATCAATATCTTCCATTCCCTGACCTTCTCCTGCCTCCAGGTCCACAACCTTCTGCTTACCTTTTGCTAGCTTCTTACCTTTCTTCTGTGTTGGTGTCGCGGTATGGTTCCTTGGGGAAGTGGGTACTTTCACTGGCCTTTTTTGCCTTTCCTTTACTGCAAGTTACTTTTCTTTCATCATGGGTTTTTCTAGCCTTAGTGACCTCAGTGCCATGGGCACCGTAGGCATAGCTTCAACACTAGATAATTTAGGTCTTTAAGCATCAGATACAGTTGCTTCTGCACTCAAGGCTTTGGTGGGATTCGTGGCAGTCATCCTCTCCATAAAAAACTCACGGGCTTCACTAGAAATTTTGATGTGTGCAAATAATTCCTCCCAAAATACTTAGCTCATGGGCGATAGACAAAAAAATTCAACAACAACTCTAAGGGTGCAAAGTCTTCTCTGTTGGTCTGGCATGCAAAATTTATAGGGGGTTTTGAATTCAAATCTAACCGATACCCCAAATTCTTACAATTAATGTTATTTTGGCAGTAGATATTCAAGGATTTTTGCCTTAAATGCCGCTAGATCACTCCCCTTAACCATCTTCTAGCCATCAAGTCATGAACAATGAATCCAATGGTCACTTTTCTACTGTGTTATGCGACACGTTCCTCCATGGCACAAATTCTTGTGTGAAACTCCCTTGGAAGAAAATTTATTATTGTCGGCATAGCCCACCTATTGCATAATCCTCCAACCCTGGAAGTGTAGTTTATAGTCCCACGCTCCCTTGCAATTACCTCGAGCACTAAGACTATCTTTTTGCCATATAGTCATTGTGTAGGATCCTCTATATACAACATCAATCAGCTCCCATTAACTTTTCCGAGAAAAGGTTTTCCATTTAGCTTCGCGAGCTGAACTACGCCTCCATCCATAATTTATTTTGATAATATATGGCCCTAGCCAATTGTTGGCTTGAGCAGGCCTTAGCCAGGTTCAACATTAATTAGCCAAACAAATACCTACACTACTGGACCTTTCGACATCATCCCGCGGAGCGCAGATTGAAGTCTCACCCGAAAAAGTATGGGGGGATGCTGGAACCAAATTTTTGCACCCTGAGATGGTCGCAATGTCGATTTATTCCTCTTATTATTGCCTTTGCGCAAGTTTCTTTGCTATAGGGCTTTCCAAATGAGCCCTCTATTCTACCCTTCAATACCTCCCCGAAAGGGTACGATCAACCTTCACGCACCCCTAATAGGTGGCTCAGGTACTTTCGCGCTGCTATAGTAGCGTATTATGGAGATTCCAAAATTAGTCTAAGTGACTTGCTTATCTTATCAATAATTATAGTTAACACTGTATAATTAGATATCCTTAATTGTGTTTAGTTTCCCAATGTAATTGCATTCATTCTCGCATCATATAAGCATAATAAAGTAAATTCATACATAACATATCAATATGCATCGAAAGAGTAGAGACACAGAAAGTGCAGAATATTTCTCTTTATTGATATCTTCCATGTAATTATAGACTCTATCCACCCTGTGCACACAGCTATAGGAGTCCACTCACTCAGCTGTGGACTTCTACCCTAGGCCTCTACACTCTCAACTGCAGAGCCTCTACCTATGCTATGACCCAAAACTTAGACTTCTCCTTCAGAGCTACGACTCTCTTACATCTGTGTCTCTAAAACTACTTAGACCTTAACTCTTTTTATACAATCCCATGGTCCATGGACCATGGCTAAATCTCTTATAGCTGACTTTACTTTAAAAAACTAAGGGTGGATAACCCTTTATAACTTATGACACCTGCGTGCTCCGCGACCACATAATGTGAAATCTTTATAATTTTATTACAAAATTTAACCAAAGCATGGGCTTTTGGCCCCAAAAATGTCCTTGGGGGATCTCATTCCCAATAGGCCCCCAACACAAGCATCATGACTGGCCCTCGAGTCATTTTCTAGGCATGGAGATATTTGCGTGAATCTCTTATAGCTTGACCCATATGACCGCAACCTCAGTCATGCACTAAGCTACCACCTTCTTTGTGTCTTCCACTATCTACTCGATCACTGCTCCTACGCTGTCAGCCTTAAGCTTTTGTTGTGTTTCTTGCAGAGTCACAAGCTTGCCTTCTATATTCCCTATCACTGTGTAAGCCTCATCCAGCTAGGGCTTTAGTCTTGCCTTCACCACTACTTCCTTATGTAGCACCGTGCCCACCTATTCCTTTAGCTGCTTTGCCTCTTGCAACTTGGCTAGTCTCTGTGTCAGCAAAATGGTTCGTGTTGTGCCCTTAATCTCATCGTAGCATTGTTGTAGCTCACGCTCTTCCGTATCTAGCCTTTGTACATTGGGGTCCTCCTGTAAGCTTGTCAGGACCTCAAATGACTACTCAAAAAACTGCGTGCAGTCTACTACTGCACTATCCACTGCCACTACTGCTTCTGTGATAGTGATTGCCCAATATTCCTTCACTTCTGGTGGAGTTGAATGTTGGGCCCTCAACTATAACTTTGTAATTTGCAAGTTCAACTCCAACTGAACTCGCGCCATCTCAATCTGAGTGTTGCACACCCCTATGGCCAACTTGTGGATGCGTACCTCGACTGGATCCTCCTCCAGAATGGCCAACTCTAGGACCATTCAGCATGCCTCCACAATGACCTACATAATCTGTTTGCCCTAATTGGTCACCTTGGTCTCAGTGGTGATCGAAGCATTTCTTTGTAGGGCCATCTGTTTGTTGTTGATCTTCTATTCACTAATCACCAGGAGGGAGTGGTGCTCTTAGGCCCTTAGTTCTACAATCACTCCATCCTGCAAGAGGTCAAGCGCTTCACGCAGGAGTGCCACCAGGTTCAACCCTACTCCCTTTAGGGCACTGACAGTGGGCCTATTAGCCTCATTCTCTGTAGTCAGTACTCCATCTAGCACCACCATCGCACTGGAAGACTTTGTGCGCAACATATCAACAACCTCTAAAGTGCGATAGCCAAGTTGGTAGACACTATTCCAACCTGCGACGCATGGGTCTACAAATCTTGCAACCTTGTCTAGATAGCCCTTAGGATGATCTATTGCTACTATTCAAATTGTTGCAGGGCCTTCGTAGTGAAATCCCTAACTGTGTCACTAATATCATGTAAATCTCCCTCTATCAATGTGATGGGGTCTAGTGAGGTCTTGGTCGCCTTTGATTTCTTCCTAGACCCTCCCTTCTCCATCTCTCTTGGGCGCTTGATGTCGGTGGATGCCTCCTAGGGGTCTACACTATGTTTTTCAGTCTCTTCTTCTGTCTCAGGTGAAGGCAACCTCATGCCTTTGTCAAAGCCCCACTCTCTCCCACCTATCTGCTTTCTTGCCTACTGTGCGACCTCACACTCTACCTGGGCCTTATCAATGACCTCTTTTTTCCTCTTCTCGGCCAGATGTGCCATCTTAAGCTTGGCCTCCTCCTTCTTCTTCTGCGTGGTAGACATGCTCTCGTCCATCACCAAGTCTGTGGTAGTACACCACTCTGTTAGCCACTGATCAAGCACCACATCAATGGCATCATCCGTTGCCAGATAGGGCAAGTCATACCATTTCTACATAGGGTCCTTCCATGCCCTGATGGAAATTCAATGGAAGTTAGCTTTGAATTTGACATAGCCCTTCACGTTGGCGTACATCATAGGCGACAATCACAACTTGTGATTGATGGCCATTTGGATGTTCATCTCCATCAAGATCTAAAAGAGCTTGCTGTCCCTCACTCATTGCGCATCCTTGGTCACCCAAAACGAAGCATACTTCACTGCTTTTGGTAGTTCTGGCATGACCGAAGGGAATTGCCTATCCTCTGGCAGCTCCCACACTACCAACACAATTGACAGTAAGAGCCACGTGTAGTGGAATGTCTTGCTGAGCTCCTGCGCTTTGCAGTAGTTCGCAGGAACTCTCCACGAAGGTAGTCTAACAAGTTGAATTAGACTCCTTCAGCGCACTATGCTGCAAGCCCAACGTCAAGCACTAACACCTCATCAGCATGACATTTCCTCATCACCTTCCTCGCTAAGGTCTGTGTGGCTACCTTCACAGCGGGGTTGCAAATGCTAGATATAGTGTACCTACGTGGCTTCTTCACCAATTTAAATTTTCCCTTCATTGATTCTGTGAGAGCCTTCTCGCCACCTGTTCTACCAAAGATCATAGCCGGATTCTCTCTTGTTCATGGAAGTTACGTTATCCGGTGAATCAACCTATTTGTGATGGGCATCAGCTCCTCCAACCATAGACACCCATCATGTACCAAGCACAACAACTACTTGATGACCAAAACTGTCACCAGGGTGCAGTTGTACCGTGACACCTAGAGAAGGTTGAGAGACCCTACCTTTTTGACTCCCTTGAGCCACCTCCATGGATCCAATGCGGTCATTCCTGTATTCATATCAATGATACGATGCATCAGCTGCTTGGTCACTAGGTGTGGGAACTTCTCTTCAGGTTTCAGCAGCGGCACTCGTGCCAAGCATGGTCCATCAAAAACAATTTCATTTGGCAGTAGAGGGGTTTGCAGGGGAGTCTTGCTCTCATTGATGTCATTTGGTATCTTGGTCTTAGGCTTACATGGAGGGACATACTCTAGCAACCGAGTAATAGGGTCTACACCGTGGGCTTCATCCTCCTCCACTTTAGCTCCCACATCCTCATCATCCATCAAGATGTCTTCAATGTATTCTCCTCTGGCTCTAAGTTTATGGTCTTGCCTTTCTCTTGTGTAGTGGGTTTTGGTTCCTTTCTCCTTGGCAATGCATGCACCAACATGGAAGGCTTCTTGCCCTTCTTATCCTTTAGGGTTTCCTTGGTTGGAATCAGCTTTGGTCTCGGTGTCCTCAATGATTTAGGGACCTTTCCCAATACTTTGGCGACTTTCGAAGTAGCTAATTCTACCTCTATTTTCGTTTCTTGTGCTGACTCCTCTCCTACTTGCTCTGCATTTATAATTTCTACGGGTGCCAACATAATGCTCTCTAATAATGCTCGTAACATCTCTGGAAAGTTTTCAAATGTGGGAGTTTCTTTGAATGCCTCAAATAATTCTCGATTCATGGGTGCCTCAGAGCTCAACAACTCAATTCTCAAAATGCCAAGTGTTTTTCGTTGGAAAACCACTTGTAATTTATAGGGCATTTTGAATTCAAATCTGATTGCTCCCCCAAATTCGGTTCACTAATGCCAAATTGGTGGCTAATTTTCAAGGATCTAAGTCATAAATTTCATCTTAAATGTCGGCCACCCACTCCATTTGGCTGCACTTCTACCATCAAATCATGAACAATGACTTTAACAGTCACTTTTTTGGCTGACCTGCGTGATTTCTCCCTGGGTAGTGTAGCTCCCTCCACACTGCCGCAGACCCTGTGACACTTCCTTGCTTCACACCATCCTCCAATCATGTAGCTCCCCAATTTGAGCAGTGTAGTTTATAGTCATGCGCCTCCTTTCAGCTGCTTGGAGTGCTAAGACTGTGCTACCTTCATCTAGTCACATGGCCGGACCACTGGTGTATGGCTTCAAGTGACTGCCATTCACCTTTCCTGGGAAGGGTTCTCCATTCAATTTGACCAATTGTACTACTCCTCCGTTAGTAATTTTCTTTAATGACATAGGGCCCTAACCAGTGCATTCTAATTTTTCCTGAAAATTTACCAAACTTACTATCATATAACAAAACCAAGTCATTTATCTTAAAAGTGTGCAACATAATGTGTCGATCATGCCTAGATTTCTCGCGCTACTTTCGGACTTGCTGGTGAAATCTAGCTAGAAATATCTCTTCCTCAAGTTCATCAGGTTGTACGATCCTTTCCTCCAAGGCTCCACGATTCGTCATACCTGTGAGTGCCACTATGCGCAGACTAGGCACAATATATTCCATAGGCATTACTGCTTCAACCCCATATACAAGCCTAAAGGGGGTTTGTCTAGTCAAATTCTTTCATGTCATTTGATAAGCCCATAATATTGCATGTATGCATAGGTCCCAATCACTTTGCTAAGCATTGCAAACCTTGGTTATCGCATTCTCTAGCACTTTATTGAATGCTTCCACTATCCTGTTAGCCTACGGATGATAAGGTGTAATCTTCTAGTGATATACTTGAATTCCTCCATAACCGCGTTGATCATCTCATTCTGAAAGTGCGTACCATGATCAGTCATCAAGATCTTTGGACAACCAAATTGCGTCAGTACATGCTCAAAGAGGAACTTTGCAGTGGTCTCACTAGTGCAATCCTTCACAGGTTGTGCCTCCACCCAACGAGTCAAATACTCCGTCATGGTGATAATGTACCCTGCTCCCGTCTTTCCTTGGGGCTGAATGGGTCCCATAAAATCTATTTCCCATTTCTCAAAGGGTTGCAATGTCATCTGTGGATTCAAAGGCATCTCATCCCTCTGCAATGGCCTGCCAGTCCTCTAACACACATCACATGCCTTGCAATATGCAGGTCCTAGAGCGAAGAAACCTGCACGAAGGAAAGAATAAGAGGAATAAACTGACATCATGACCATCTCAGGGTGCGGAAACTTGGTTCTAGCATCCTCCCATATTGCTTAAGCTAAGACTTCAGTCCACGCTCTATGGGATGATGCTAAAAGGGCCAATAGTGTAGGGATTTGTTTGGTTAATTAATGTTGAACCTAGGTCAGGCCCCCTCAAGCCAACAATTGGCTAGGGCCATATATTATCAAATAAATTATAGATGGAGGTGGAGTTCAGCTCATGAAGCTGAAAGGAGAACCTTTTCCAGGAAGAGTGAATGGGAGCTGATTGAAGTTGTATACAAGGGATCCTACACAATGACAATCTTAGTGCTCTAGGTAGTTGCAAGGGAGTGTGGGACTATAAACTACACTTCTAGGGTTGGAGGATTATGCATCACGTGGGCTATGCTGACAATAATAAATTTTCTTCCTAGGGAGTTGCACGCAGGAGTTTGTGCCATGGAGGAATGTGTCATACAACGTAGTAGAAACGTGACCGTTGGAGTCATTGTTCATGACTTGAGAGCCAGAAAACGGTTAAGGGGAGTAATCTAGCAGCATTTAAGGCAAAAATCCTTGAATGTCTACTGCCAAAACAACATTAATTGTAAGAATTTGGGGGGAATGGTCAAATTTGAATTCAAAACCCCTCTGAATTCAACAGAGAACACTTTGCACCCTTAGAGTTTTTGTTGAAATTTTTTGTTTATTGCTCATGAGTTGAGCGCTTTGGGAGGAATTCTTTGCACACACGAACATTTCTCGTGAAGCCTGTGAGTTGTTTATGGAGAGGATGACTACCACCAACCCCGTCGAATCCTTGAGTTCAGAAGCAGCTATATCTAATGCTCTAGGACCTGAAGTATCTAGTGTTGAAGCTATGACTGCAGTGCCCATGTCATTGAGGTCACCAAGGCCAAAACAGCCCATGGTGAAAGAAAAGAAACTTGTAGTAAAGGAAAAGTAGAAAAAGCTAGTGCAAGTACACACTTCCCCAAGGAATCATAGCATGACACCAACACAGAAGAAATATAAGAAGCCAGCAAAAGGTAAGCAGAAGGTTGTAGACCTAGAGGTAGAAGAAGGTCAGAGAACATAAGGTATTGACGCTAAAGGTGTGCAACCTATAAAAAATCTACCTGGGTATATCCCTCTGAGAGAGGGAAATTAGAAGATCAAAATGGACACAAACTCAAAGAAATTCACCATTTCCACACCCCTACTACCTGAGCAAATTCCTTTTGAAGGTCTGCGGCTCACATGAATTGCACTATTCAAGATGAAGGATTAGGACCTTGTGGATCATGCTAAGTTCCCACACTTAGTGATGGATAAATACATGAAGAGATTTTATTACAAGGAAACATGTGCTACAACATTAGAAATGAGGGAATGGGTCCGCGATGTTGAGCAATGAGGATTTCTCAACTTACTATGGGTGCCACATTACCACCACACCCCAATTAACACAATTCATGTATGCCAGTTGGTTACATTGGTGCATGATGGGTTCCTATCGCTAGGAGGGCTTATACCCATCACATATATACTCATTCACAGGATTATACACCTTCCATATGAAGGTTTGAACCCAGCCAAGGAGTTTGGAGGAAAGACAAGGGAGAAGGAGCTTGCTAAAAGAATGAAGAAAGAGTATGAACTCATAAAGAAGTTGCGTAGGTACTCAATTTTATCCATTTCAGACCTCATAGTTCAAGTGTCGGTGCAGATATCAGTAGGAAAGGTGATTAAGAAATGCCATGCCCATGAAGTTCTAGTGCCTGTAGTGTCCCTAGCTGTAGAGTGCATGAAGGGCATGCAGGTCAATTGGTCCAGATACCTCTGTCAGGGGTTCCTCACAAACTGCCAAGCGGTCTAGGATGAAACCAAGTTTTTTCACTATGTTTGGTTATTGTTGTCCATTGTGCTTGTTGTGTGGGAATCACCAGAGGATAACCAGTTTCATCCACTTGAGGAAGGATTTCCTGAGGCAGCGGAATTTGCCTCCTTATGGGCTACCAAGGACCCCACATGGATCATAGAGATGAAAATATTTTGGGTCCTGATGGAAGCGAGTCTTTGCATGGTCATTAACCAAAATCCAAAGTTGTCCCCAACCTTGTACACATAGTTGTCAGCCTATGCAACATTCAAGGTTGACTTCCACAGGGTGTATATCCAAGCGCAGAAGGATCTAGCGTAGAAGTGGCATGACTCGCCATCTTTGGTAAAGGAAACAGATGTACAAGAGGTGGTAGCAAGATGGCCCACAGAATGGCACCCCCTTCAGATCTCGTTGTTGGGCCATGCATGAGTGTGGAGAGTTTTGTTGTGAAGAAAACGAAGGAGGCATCTAAGAAGGCTACGCAAAACCTAACCGTGTACAAAAAGAAGGATGCTTCAAATAAGGACTGTGTTGAGGAGGAATGCATTGCCAAGGAGAAGGAAGAACAGGAGCAACACTAGTCCCAGAAAGCTGAGAAGTCACCTTCACTAAAAACAGAAACATAAGAGATTATAGGTCAAGGAAACAAAGGTGAGGAAGGGTAGTGCACCCCATTCATTCTGGAAAAGGTGTGAACTGGAGCATCAAGGTGAATCCTAGAAGAAGCAGAAATCTCATAAAACACAAGTTGATCCCATGGTGCTCACAAAAAGTGATCTAGATGAGATCAGTGATAAAGTCAGGGATGCCACAACAGAAGTACTATAGTATTTGGAATAGTAGTACATGCAAACATTGGGAGGAGTTTAGAAGGATGTCCAAGAGTTGCAACTCCATGCAACCAAGATCCAAGAAGATGTTGGGAAGGTGAGCGGCACACAAGGTAGTTTGCACAAGGTAAAAGTATAGTCACAGAGATGGTTCCATTGCTACAAAATGTGTGAGTCTTCCCCTTGCCTGCAGGTTCAGTCTGCGTCAGCACCGAGGAACAATGTGCCCTCCTTAACAAGGTCCGAAATATGGGCCTCAACCTTGCTGCAATATTATTGGATTCCTTGCATGCATTAATATAGGGAGTCGTGGAAGAGCTTTGCAATAGGGAATAATGAGCACTCAGTGCTGTCAGCTAAATCAAAGTAAATTATTAATAGTTGTTAGCTAAAAATATGCAGGTTGTACAAGAGCAGGAGACGCTCCACACGCACAGTTCATGATTGGAGTCAGCAGTCACAGAGGCATGCAAGACAGTGCCTGAGCTTCATACCCCGAGGATGCACAACCAGAAGAAGATATCAGAAAACTAGCTATCGGTGTGTGCAAAGCAAAGCTAATGTTAGCCGAGCTTAGTTTGAACTCAACATGAAGATCACAGAGCTACAATTAAATTTGCATCCCATTACTCTACCAGAGGTCCGGGAGCTGTGCGAAGTCGGGATCAAGGAAGGGTTGGCCACTCTAGATTCCACAGTTGCTAACTACACAACATTATTTGAGAAAGCAATGGAGTTGGTGACAAATATACAGGAAGTTCCAAACCTGTAGACACTGAATACAGAGGTCAGGGAGCTACAGGGGCAGTATGACAAAGTTAGGGAAACGGTGTGCTCCATCTCACCAGCGCAACACCTAACTAAATTACAAGAGAGAAAAAAGCTCCTAGCGCAGGTAGAGGAAGCACAGAAGAATGAGACCTTGCTAAAGGCAAGGTTGTAGCCATAGTTGGAAGAGGCTTACCAAGTCACAACAACCATCCAGGACAAACTTAAAGGCTTGCAGTAGATAGAACATACAATGAGGATGACCGTAGAAGGACCATCTATACAGAACTGAGTCGAGGAAGTCAAGCAGGAAGCTACTCAGAGTGCTGCCAAAGATGCAATAATTCAAGTGGAGTTGGGGAATCTTCGCAGCAAGATCACAGCGCTAGCCTAGTGACTTGAGTGCAAGTCATGATCTTTGTGTTGGGGGCCTATTGGGATGGGGTCCCTAGGTTCAGTTCTGGGGTTAAAATAACCCAAGTTTTGATTTATTTTTTGTAAATAATGTAAAGTCTTCACGATTTGTGGATGCAAAGCATGTAGATGATTAGAAGTCAAAGGGGTTTTAGCCCCTTGTTATGTAATGTTTGAGTCAGTTTTGAGATCTGCCCATGGTCTACAGACCATAGTATTGTATGTAAAAGGTTATAAATAGGTGTGTCTTAGAGAGTCGAAGGCATAATGTGAGATGTAATGGGTAAATAGGAGAGAAGTGATAACAAAAATAAGTGGGTCCAATAGGAGAGAAAGGTTATGCAGCTAACTGCACAGAGGCCTAGGTAGAGTCTGCAGCTAACTACGCCAACCCCTGTAGCTAAGTGCGTAGGGTAGTTTTGAGTCCATAAAGATGAATTGAAGATAAATAAACAAAGTTACCGAACAAATCATGTGTACATCTGTTTATCTCTATTTACTTATGTTTATGATATAAGTTGTGGATAAATAATGTGTTTATGAAACCTTGATCTAATGATGTGTGGTTCTCTTGAATAATTCTTAATAAATGTATGCAATGCATATTAAGTACTTTTGGGAAGAATGAGATGAATTTTGTTGTGTTTACAAAATAACTTAAGTAGATCTGTGTGAACACTAATTTATGATTGTTCTCTATTACACATAATTGGATAAATCAATTGTTAAGGGTCAGCAAACGCTAATTGTAGACCTTCGTGAAGTTCTGAAGGATGTTTAGTAGAGTTACAGTACCAATCCCTAAGGGCTTATCGATCTATGCAAAGGTGGATATAAGGTGCTAAAAGACATCACACTCATCTCTGGATGTAGAAACCTTGTTCTTGCATCCCCCCATACTGCTTCGAGTGAGACTGCAACTTGCGCTACGTGGGTTGTTACTAAAAGAGCTAGTAGTGTAGGGATTTTTTGGTTGACACAACTAACTCTGAACCTAGGTCAAGACCCCCTAAGCCAACACTTTCGATGGACCCTACTATACAAAAAATGAGAAATACATGAAAAATGTGATTTCAATCACGTTTTTCATGTATTTCTCATTTTTCATGTAGTATGGTCCATCGAAACTATGCAACATGGGCACTCCTTTGAGGAGGAATCAAATTTAGCATCCAACAAGTGTTGTTTCTCGAAATTTGAGTAAATCCATAGGGAGATAAGTTGAAAATACTAGTTGAAAAAATATATATTTTTTCCCTCTAAAATTTGATGATGTAATCTATCTTATTTTATTATTTCCACTATTATTTTATTATTTCTTTAGGAGGCCCATTTTAGACCTTGAAATTCCCCTAATTATTACGAAAGCTCCATAGTCAGATACACAACAATTAACCCAATGGAAGAAGGATGTTGCAAAGGCCAAGAGAATTCTTCTGGAAGGTGTAAGAGACCATGTGGTCTCAAATATCCATGGCAAAGAGACTCCATTTTCTATATGGAAGACACTAACTGATATATTTGAAAATAGTAGTGACCATAGAAAATTGGCCCTGAAAGACAAACTTAGAAACATTAGAATGCAGAAGAATGATACTATTCTGAAATATCTCTCTAGATTTACACAAGTCTGAGATGAGCTTGCATGGGGTTGGGGTGAATGTGGCAGAAGATGACCTAGTGAGAAATCTCTTCTAGGCCTTCCAAAATCTTGTCACAGCCAATAGGACTCTGAATGAAAGGGAAACATTACCTAATTGGGAAATTTTGTGGTCTAATTTGGTTCAAGAAGAGTTCAAGAGGAATAACAGAGATGGAACTTCATCAAAAGTACAGGATGAAGAGATTTTTTCCTTGGTTAGAAAGGGGAAGAAGGGAAAAGGGAAAAAGACCTAAAGAAAACCTTAATCGAGCCAAAATACTGGAAAAAGAAATATTTGAGCTAAATAAAATGATTCCACTACCATGAATATAGGGACTATGCAACTAAATGTTTGCACAAGAATTCTACCAAGAAGCCTTCAAGAGGAGCAGGAGGTGAAGCATTGGCTTCACAATTTGAATTAGACTTCACTCTAATAGCATGCATTGCCAACAATCTTATGGTGAGTGCGTGGTACTTTGATTCCAACGCCTCATTCTATATGACAGGGTGCAAGGAATTTTTCAATAGCTTGGAGGAGAAGGAAATCATTATTGGTGAGCTCTAGTATTACAGCAATAATGCTGCAACTTCTAGGGCTCCCTTCTTTACTTTTATCAACTCGGTAGTTCGTAACAAACTTTGAAGCGATGGTGTTATATGCACAAGTACTAGCTCTTACTATAGGCTGACACTTGATCAGCTGGCACAAGTTCACTAGGATCTCAAGCTAACCTCTATGAGTTCTCAGAAGAAGCTTTTAATTGTCATGGAAGAAAGCTAACTCAAAAGAGGTTATTCTACTTGCAGAAAGAGGATGGAAGATGAAAGGAAATGCAAACCCTAGTTTTACCCACTAACCCTATTTTTGCCAGAAAAAGAGATCAAACTACTGAAATGGATGCCATGGACTACTATCAAGGTAAAATGCATGTACTTAAGCTACTTCTGAAGGTAAATGTGGAAGAACCATCTTTTTGTACTTTTGAGCAATTTTATGCAGAATTATTATGTTTGTGTTTTAACTATTTGTGACTGTGCAAAGGTTTGGTGGCGAAGAGAGATGGAGTTGGATTTTTTAGATGATGAGGAAGGTATGAAGGGGTCCTAAGAAGTCCCTAATACCATTTTGGAGATTTCAATTGCGATCATACTTCGAAAAATCGCTCGCATGAACTTCTACAGGAAGGCTGCAAGGGATCTACAAGAGGAGGCCGAAAGTGATTTTTGAAGGTTTGGAGGTGGAAAAATGGTAGGAAAAAGGAAATGAAGGTTGGATGAGGGTGTTAAAGGGTCTAGGAATCTGTCAATGAATATCAAACATGAAGGAGATGGTTGGATTGGTTCAGAGGATAAGAAAGCAATTTTGCATAAGAATGTAGAAATTAGGGTAGTTTGGGAAAGTATGGCGAATGAGTGGAGGAAATCTTGAGAGATGGACTAGAGCAAGTTGGGTTATGGAAGGATGATAAGTTGGGATGGTTTTCAAGTTAGCTTCACACCTACTTCTGAAAACTTATTCAAGTAAGAACTATAAAAATAGAGTTTTACCTATTTTAACCTAATTCTGACCTAAAAACCAAAAAAGTTCTTAATAGAATTTTATGGATAGGAAGTTATGCAAGAAAGCTATGAAAATTGATCAAGGGAAAATTTAAGTATGTAAATATAATTGATATCAACTTCTCCAACTCGAAATCACACACTAGCAATTGCATTGGAAAGCAAAAACAGTGGTTTGGTGGCAACAAGAGTGCCTTGGTCTCAATTCATGGTCCCAAGGAGGGAGAAAGTAGATAAAGGCCTGCTTGGTAGCCTTTTTGTGGATCTTTTCCTATTATTGCAGCAAACTATCTAATCAACCTGAAGCAAGAACAACTATTCTAATCATAAAAAAAAAACCTAAGTAACAAAGCAAGATTTAACCTAAACAACAGAAATTATTTCATGAATGCAAGAAAAGAACATATAAATACACAAAGGAGGTGCCAGGAACTTGGGTTGGGCCCAACCCCAAGACCTACAGCCCCCTAAGAAAGATCAAATCTGGTTCAAGGCTAGATTCATCTTCATTGATCAAAAAATAATAATTACATCACAAAATTGTCTGCAAAAGGATCTCGAAAATGAGTTGAATACAACTGCCGCACTAAAGTGCAAAAATAGTCTATCAAGTGGCTAACCTACTGAGGCCTGAGGCCTTCTTATTTATACAAGTGAGGACTCCCAACAGTCCTCCTAAACTTTAGGAACTCGGCTGCCAAAACTGAAGATAACAGCAACTTCACTAGACCTGCTTGGCTGCCCCTTGAAATCATCATTTTTGGTTGTTGTACTCCGATATGTTGATGGAGAATTTGAGGAAGGGGTTATTTAATGTAGGAGACACCCCTCCTATAAGTCCTCAGCTCTGTTTCTTCGAATTTGGCTGCCAATCTGCTCATAAATGCCTTGTCTTGCTCTAAAAATCTGTGATAAACACTCATTAGACTTCATAGTAAAGTGACTATCCCCATTCACTCAATTGACATAAATATATTAAAAAAATGCACAAAACTATGGAGAATGGTGGATTAAATGGAAACAATAAGCAAAATGAACCCATATAGTTACCTATTTATGGGGCTTATCATCACTCCCCTGCTGAATGGGTTGCTCATCCTCTGAGAAACTAATCCAGTTCTTCATCCTTGATAGCCTTAATAGCTTCCCTAACATCCAAAATTTCTCAGGTGATGTCCTCTTCCCTATCATGAAAACCTGCCTTTCTATCCACTTCCTCCCACTACTTTTGTTCTTCTTCTTCCTTAACCCCTTCCAGCAGTCCTAAGAGTAGTGGAGGACTAAACTTAAAGCCATTCCAATTGGCTTTCAGGTTTTGCATTGATTGTTTGTATAGGGCCACTCTCACCAAAGCCTCCCTCATTCTGGTTGGGGAGTGATACTCCCTGATCTTCAAGCTATATGACAAGGTATTCCATCTCCTCATGCAAGCATGAAGGCAATCATCACCAAATAGTCTTTCCATATCTTCAAAATGGGAAATAGCTTGTGCTTTCCTTTCAACATAATCCGGGAGAACTTGAGGGTTACTTACAAGGTGTTGATGAGCATATATGAGAGCTGAGGGGTTTTCCGGTTCTTCCTTGATTAGCAGGGGCTCATTCAGTTCTTTTGCCATGATCTGTTTAACTTCCACTACTCTTTTTTCCTCATGGCTTATCTAAGAAGCCATAGCCATGAGTTATACATCCTCTAATGTAGTATTGGGGTCCAAAAAGTTCATATCAGGGAGTGCCATATTGTGTAAGTAGAATTCTGCTAATTTGGCCTTACCCTTAGCCGAACTAGTAGCACACAGATGCATAAACTGGCCATAATTTTGGAAAGGATTTGTGCCCCTTTGGGCCAATGTTTTTATTTGGAACTAGAGCCATTGGTCTTTAAGATACAATGCATAAGATCTAATAGGTTGTCTACATTGCAAGGCTTCCATTGCCCAGCTAGCCATGCAGGCCATCTGGGCTTCTCTTTCCTACAACTATTGTTTCAGCATCAACACTTTAGCTGCTACCTGAGACTCCCTTTATTGTTGTTACTTTATCATCATTTCAACATCAAGTTGTGGCTCTTCCTTTTGTTGTTGTTCCTTTTCTGCTTCTTGAATTGGTAGGGAGACTTCCTGTAGTTTTTGTTCTTCAAAAATCTGTGATATGTTTCCCCTTTGAGTTTCCAGTTGTTGTAATTGATTTTTCAGTAGTGCATTTTCCTCTTGTAGCTAGGCTCTTTTAATGCTTTCAGTGTGTCTCACCATTGCCAACTCCCTTATTAATTCTTTCAGCTATTCTTCCATGTGGCCTATATCTACAACTCCCTTGGATTTAGCAATTTTAATCCAAGTGTGTGTTTTAATTCTCTCTTGTTCTAATTCAAAGAAAAGGGGCATAGTGAATTTCTGTGGGATGATCTTCCCGCCATCTATCAAGTTGTAATATGAGCCCAAATTAGGCTGTGGGCTTGGTTCAAGTATCTCTTCAGTCTTGTCTTCTTCTTGTAACTGTTTCACTGCCTCCTCTTCTAATTTTTCAGTCTGCTTTAGCTTGGCTAGCATTTCCTGTAGAGAGGTCTTAGCTTCTTGTAGAATTGTTTTGGTGTCCATCAGTCTAATTCTTTCCTTCCAGGTGGAAGTTTTGGGACTTCCTCTCTCATAAGCGATAGATATTTTGGAGGGGGATTCCTCCTTTCTCTCAGTAGGTGCATCCTCAATTATTATAGGTTCCTTTGATGGTGGATGGGGCTTGCCCACCTTTATCTTAGTGCTACTTCTGGCCTTGAAGTACATGGATATTTCTCTTTTTCTTTTTCCCTTTTGTTTTTCTAGAGTGCTGACTGTAGCCAGCACAACTGCTACTTCTTTTTCCAATGTTGTAGGGGATGTTTCTTCCTGTTGTTGTTCCCCTTCATCTTCTGCTGTTTTTGTCTTAGTCTCTGCTTCCTCTGGTAATGTCTGCCCTTTTTCTTGCTGGGTCCTTGCCTTACTTGTGGCAGTCTTCTTTTGGCCTTTCTTGGGATAATTCTTTTCAGCCTTTGTCCTTTTTCTCTTTTTTGATTTTGAGGTTTTCTTTTCTGCCTTAGGCTCAATAGTAGTTTTATCAGATGTCTCCTTTCCTTTCTCTTTCTCCTCTATTTCCTGTTCTTCCTTTATTTGAATGTGTTGTGTCTCCTCATGCATTTCTTCCTCAATTTCCTCTTTCTCTCCCTCCTCTTCACTGCCAGATGGGCCAATATCCTTAGTCAAAGTTTTGGTTTCATCTTCACTGGACATATTCCTAAAAATTTCCCAAGCTATGGGAATGGTATAGGTGTGTAAGCCATCTTCTACCAATAGTTTGATGAGCCCATGGTGGGTTAGCTGGTCTGGGCCTCTTGCATTTATCTTGGTACTACATTCTATTAAAGACTGGAGGAGGAAATATGGGAGACTCAGTTTTCTAACTGGAGGCAGGTCCATCCCATACCTCAATTCATGTAGTAACCTGAAGTGATAACCATAAATTATGTTGAACCTTCCTTCACAAGTGATATATTTCATTATTTAGTAGTTGACTTCATTCCATGGAGGAGGTAAGCTTGTCCTTCTAACCACATTTTTATCCTCTACAGGATCCTCCCCATGTTGAAAAAATGTCTTCTTGGCCACCTATCCCAATGTTTTTTCCTCCTTGCTCAAAGGGAACCAAAGTGGAAGGCCTGTGATTCGACTGATAAAATTAGGTGTAAGTTCTAGGGACAGACCCTTGAAACTGACTGTGGCATGTGTTTTCGAATGGGGTCTTAAGGCCATCAGAAATTCTTCAGTCACCTCATCATCATATCCATGTATTCTTTCAAAGAAAATCATCCAATTTGCCCTGGTGAAGAGGGCCACCACCTCAGGGTGTTCAAGCAATTGGTTGGAGTTCAAAGGCTCCTTCCTCATAAACCCTCCTGGCATGGTGTTAAGTGGTTTCTGAAGTGCTTAGGTGAGGATAAAAACAACAATTTCAAAAATCAGAGACAGAGGGATAGCTGAGTTTTGTTTTTTCTCTATGAACTGTAGGAAGAATTTTTGTGTGCTCCTTCTCACAACATCAAATTGCAATAGTTCCCTTGTTTCAAACTGCTCTTATCCTGAATTTGATTCTCTGTTTTTGGAAAGAAAATATTTTTTTTGACAGCAAAAAGGATAAATAACACAGGGTTTTTCTCAGAGAATAGACAAATATGCAAATTTGATTTTTTCCACACAGGCTGGTTTCTACGATTACAAGTGTTTTCTTTACAGCGAAATATGAAAAAGAAGAAGACAAACTTCAAATGTAGAGAAGAAAACAGAGAACTATGAAGAACTCAGGGAAAATATGCAGGCAGACTTTTAAAATTCATTGTCCTTTCTTTCAATCCAAATGCCGTGTTTTTAATCCACCACCTCATACAAATAAGTCATATGCAGGGAGGTTTCCCAAGCCTACCTCGTTTTAAGTTCGATTTTTGACAAAAATCCTGGGTTTTCCTTCTGCTAGCTATTCTCTGCCTTTCCTATAGAAATTTTCCTGTAGAAATTTTCTGGCTCCTGTAGAATGTAGCAGGGCTCCTGTGAGCCAGACAGGCAGGAGGGTTTTGAAAAACTGGCAAAAAACTGGTGGAGGATGACTAGTTTGCTGCTCTGAAGGTGGTAGACAAACACTATAGTCAAGAGCTTCGTAACATGCAAATGAACCAAAAGGGTGGTGGAGGCTTAGAGTGCACTGTACTTAACTATTGGCGTAATCTGCGATGAGGAGATGAGGTGGTCGGATGGGTACGTTATCCCCATCTGGACCATTGGTCTGACACTAGTGTCATTATGGTTCCTCATGCTACCTGACCATCATCACCTCCATTACTCTCATTATCTGTCGCCACCACTACTAGTTTCAAATCCCTTCTTCTTGAGTTGACATGCTGCACGTGCTAACTGCATATTTGATCAACAGTTTGAATTTGGATGTGGCTCAACTGTATTCTACGAAGGTGTGTGAACTGAATGAGGGTGGCCAGTTAGTTGGCCACTGATTCCACATAATTGACCATTCCCACAGTTCATGTAGTTTTGAAATATTATTCATGCAATCGAGGAATAGGTTTAGGCACTCGCCTACTTAGTCGCTATTGCGTTATGCATATTTCAGATTTTGGCACTTCATTTCCTCGTTGTTATTTCTGCTTGCACTATGCATGCCTATCCTTGGCTTTTTTTGATGATATCTCATTCAAACATTGCTCCTTGCATGTTTCATACACCCTATTGTGCTGACCTTGTCTCTGGAGTATGTGTTTCAAAGGGATCAACTGCTATAGGAATCCTGTAGGATTTCCTATAGCTGCTTCTCCTTCTGAAATTTAGGCTAATATTTGAGTAGGGATAAAACTATTGGGGAAGGTCTCAACTGGAAAGAAGTCACAGCTGGAAGGTATCACGTAGGAATGAGTAGAAACGTTGCTGCCTTTATTTGACGTCATTTTTCTCTCTCTTTTTTTTTTTTTTTTTTTTTGCAGAATGAAAGAAACATAATTGTCGTATGTGGCTATGCAGGGACACAAAATAAAACGAGTGGAAAGGTAGGTGTATAGGGATGGAATGGAGAAATAGGGAGATGGATGGTGAAAAAGAGGTTTGCAAGGGTTCTAGATGAATTTCCAACTCTCAAGTTCTGTTTTAAAATGGATTTTGGCCTTCTTGTAATTTCTATAGGATCCTCCTATAGAAAACACAGAGTTTCCTATAGGATGTGGAATTTCAGAACAAATGAGACCAAAACTTGGGAAAGGATAACAGTGATGGGGTGATGGATTGTGAAGGGTGCCTGCAGCCTAGCTATGTCGTTTTCTCTAGTGTGACCCTCCTGCAACCTGCAATTTATGCAAAAGAAGTTAGGTTTTTCTTTTTTCTTTTTTGAGACAGCTGGGGTGCCTCAAGGAGGTTTTCACCCTCAGTGTCTACCCTGGGTGCCTCTAAGAGGTTTTCACCTACGGATCTTTCATTCCATTTTCTTTTTTCTCTGTTTTTTTCTATTTTTTCTTTCTTTTTTTTTTGTTCAAGGTGTGGGTGGAGTGGAGACGGGGACTTGCTCCACTACCAACACTGATTTACCTAGAGTCTCAAGGAACTCTTGCTTGGAAAGGGGCTTCCTGTAGATCTTTAATCGATGCCCATTGATGAGCATGGGGATGGCTTCTTCGTCAATGGTCCGAATAAGGACTTAACCATTGTCATTGCATTTTTCTACTGTATATGGTCCCAACCATCTTGTCCTCAGCTTGCCCTTGAAATCTTTCTATCTTGAATCATACATCAACACCCAATCTCTTGATTGAAATTTTTTTTCTTTGAGGTGTCGGTCATGCCATATTTTTCTCTGAAGTTGGATTACCTCTAAGTGGAGAAGGGTCTTCCTTCTCTATTCATCTAGTCCATTTAACTGAAGCAATCTCTCCCTCTATGCATGGTTAAGATCTAGTTCTAGTTGAGATGCTATCCTTAATGTGTTATATTCAAATTCTATGGATAGGAAAGCCCTCTTCCCATAGACCAGCTCATAGGGTGTGAAACCTGTGGTGGTTTTCCAAGTAGTGTTATAGGCCTAGGTGGCCTCAACCAATCAGTCTGCCTAATCTTTTCTGCTACTACTCACTACCTTAGTCAAAATCCCTTCCAAAGCTCTGTTAATGACTTCCACCTGTCCATTTGCTTATGCATGAGAAGGGGTGGAAGTTCTATGCTTAATCTTGTGGTGTGTGAGCAGGTCTTCAATCATATTGGAGGTAAGCTGACTCCCTTGATCTGTAACTAACTCTCTTGGGTAGCCAAACTTGTAGAATATATTTTCATTTAAAAAATTAGCTAATTTTTTTTCGGTTATTGTTTTGATTGCCTTTGTTTCTACCCACTTTGTCAGGTAGTCCGTGCACACAATGATGTAAGACTTCTATTTTGAAGAAGGATTGATAGGACCCACAAAGTCCATGCCCCACTTCTCAAATGGCTTGAAAGTCACTTGAGGTTGCAGGGGCATCTCATCCCTTGGAGTTGGTTTCCCCATCCTTTGACATCAGTCACATTGGCTGATGTATCCCCTGACATCTTGATGAAGAGTGGGCCAATAGTAACCTGCTTGCAAAATCTTGAAAGCAATCCTCTTTGCTGCAAAGTGGCCCCCACAAGGTCCATCATGATACGTTAAGAGGATGTCAAAGACATCCTCTTCCTTGACACATCACCTCAAAATCTGATCTAGGCCAAGTTTGAAGAGTTTGCCCCCAATCCAAGTGAATGGGGCACTTTTCCTCACGATCTTGCTCCTCTTTTGAGGACAGGAGTGGTAGAAACTATGTTGGAACCAAGTAATTTGTTATATCAGCAAACCATGGAGAGAGTACTGAAATAGCAAATAAGTGTTCATCTGGCATTTGATCATCCACCATTCCTTCTTCACTTGCAGGTAGATCTAGTCTAGATAGAAAGTCAACAACAACATTTTCCTTACTTTGCTTATCAACAATAGTCAAATCAAATTGTTGCAATAAAAGTAACCATCTAATGATATGATCGTTTACATCTAGTTTGTTCATCAAATACCTAATTGCATCATGATTAGTGTGTACGAATTTTTGATAACCACTGATGTAGTGTCTGAACTTGTTTAGGGAATGGACTACAGCTAGGAGCTCCTTTTTAGTTACAGTGTAATTTAATTCTGCTTTCGACAAGTTTTTATTGAAAAAATATATGGCATAAGGCAACTTCTCTTCAACTTTCCTTAAGGCTGCTTCTATTGCTTTGTTCGAGGCATCTATGTGAATGTGCAAAGGTAGGGCCCAATTCAGACCTCTCAAGAGTGGGGCAGTTACCAACTTACCTTTCAAGGCTTCCAAAGCCTCCTGACAGTTGTCAATCCATATAAACTCAACATCTTTCCCCAAAAGGTCAAACAATGGAGAGGCTAGCTTGTTGAAATACTTAATGAATCTTCTATAATACCCCGCTAAGCCTAGAGAACTCCGAACATATCTTACCTTTTGAGGAGGTGGGACCCTTTGGATGATATCAATCTTGTTGGGATCCACCTATAATCCTTGCTGAGAAATTGTATGACCTAGCACGGTCCCTTCAGTCATCAAGAGTTCTCATTTTTCAGGACTAAGGGACAGGTTCATTTCAATACACTTGGCTAAAACTTTTCTCGGCTTAGTCAAAGATTCCTGGAAGTTAGAACCATAAGTGGTAAAGCCATCCATATAGATCTCCACTAAATCATGAACCAGTTCAACAAATATGCTCAGTACTGCTCTCTAGAAAGTGGTGGGAGCATTGCACAACCCAAAAGGAAGTACTCGATATGCAAAAGTACCCCATGGACAAGTGAAAGTGGTCTTATCCTAGTCTTCCAGGCTGATTTGGATCTTGTTGTACCTGCTAAACCCATCTAGGAAAGAGAATAACTTCTTCCCTGCCAAGCCATCTAACACTTGATCTTTGAAAAGCAAAGGAAAATGGTCCTTCTTGGTGGCCTTGTTCAGTTCTTGATAATCTACATAGATTCTCCACTTCTCATTTTTCTTTGGCACTAGCACCAAAGGAGAAACCCATTCGCTATTAGATATGGGGTAGATGAATCCCGTGTCGAACAACTTTTGCATTTCTTCTTTGACAATGTCCTTAAGGGTTGGATTCATCCTCCTTTGAGGCTTCTTAACTAGTTTACAAAATTCCTTAATGTAAATGTGATGAGTACATATGGAAGGGTGGACTCCCTTCATCTCCTTATAACTCCAAGCAAAAGCATCCAAGTGATTTTTCAATAAGCAACACAATTCTTTCTCCTGAGAGGTGGACAGGGATGAGTTGATCTTCAAAGTTTTTTCTAAGCCAAATTTCACATCTTTGACTCAGTGGGAGGTTGGATTAGCCACACAAAGATCAACTAAAGGATTAGCTTGGGTTTCTTCCACCAACTCTTCTAAGGGAAACACACTAAGGGGTGGATTCTGGATCAAGTTCTCAATAAGATCATCATCGGTTTGTGGACCCCCCATGGTAGTTTCTATTGTACACAATGGTGCAGAATAAACTTCATCCTCATCTTCCTCCTCCAACCAGAGGGGTAAATCATGTTCTAGTAGAGGTTGGGTAGGAGGATAGAGGACTATTTTCTTGGACATACGCCCATTCTTGATTTGTTGAAAATGCAACAAGATGATGGAGCTTAGTGAAAAGAAGTCACCTTCACTAAGTGGGTCCGCAGGCTATTTTTGGCGCAAAGTCTATTTTTAGACTATGTCTATTTTTAGACATATGGATCATGGTCTATGAGTTGCAGGATGCTATTTATGGATGATTTTTCATGTTGGTAAAAATAGATGGACCTCTATTTTTAGACATATGGGCAGAGTCTACTTTTAGACTACGAGTCAAAAAATAGAACAGTCGAATATTATTAACTCTTAATAAAATTTGGAGTATAAACATTATCTTATACTCTTGCAGCACTTCCGTTTGAGCTACGGATGAGGCACATTTAACTTCCAGAAGGAAATACACTTTTCCTATGGGTTATTTGATCTATTGCATGATGGACTTCAGTTAGAACTCAAGTGATTGAGTTTGGTGGATTTCATTGAGGAGTTGATGGAGTTGTGTTCAGTTTGACTTAGTTGAACTAGTTGTATTTAGTCTAAATGATAAATACACTAGTGATGAGTTGTGTGAATTAATTATTAATTAATTCACTAATTATTAACTCATAAATCAACTAAAGAATACATCAGTTAACTCAGTGCATGGATAGTTCAGTGGAGACAAGTGTAAGAGGTGGGTGAAAGGGTGAGACTACTATTAGTTGTGACTATAGCTATGCATGAGATTTGCACAATCATTGATTGATATTGCCAATGAGGATTGCGCAGTACAAGCGAAGGGGATTCGAACTTGGATCTCATCTATTCTCATCCTGGATTGCGCAGTAGAGGCAGGCAAACAGTGGAGGAGATTTGAACCCGTGACTTGTTCAGATCTGAGCTAGTTTGTGTGTAGCATGTAGAGATAGTACTGAGTACTTGTGAGGAGTATTGTACTATGTATTGTTACATGTTCTCTATCATTATAATATACATATATTTGGGGGTTTTCAGCTATATGCTTTCCCCATTACATATTGTGTTGATATCTATGATTGATGTTTCAATGTGCGCATGAGATTGTTTTTTTAATTCCGCAAATTGATGATCAATGGTAGAGGAGGTTATGTATTATGCATGCATTCCACAAATAGTGTATAATCAAGATAATCTATGTGAATAAGTGTTATATTATTCAAATTTCTACATGGTATTGGAGAAAAGTTGATTATCAGAGCTATTATTCAAAAAGTGATTACATTTTATTTCTTCAGGCAGAGTCTATAATCGGACCAAGTAGCCTCTAGATCCATCCTTCTTTTGGAAGGTGAGATATCTGGTAAATGCCCATACAGTCAATCTCTGTATGAGAAATACTTTGTTCTCACGAACTTTAGATCAGAAGCGGTTGAGTTTTGAGTTGGTGGAATTCGAATTTGCAACAGTGTTTTCTTGGTGTCGAAGTTGAAATGTCTTTCAACGGATCGCGATTGGAGTATTCCCTTGAAGGCAGCTTGAATTATATTGCATGGAAAGACAAGATGGAGGTGGTGTTAGACAACAATGGGTTGAAGGAGTTCATAGATGCTGAATTCCCAAAGCCTATTGATGCTGCTCAAGTTGAGGCTTGGCAAAAGAAGACAACAAAGTGTCGAAGGATTCTGTTGGAGGGCATGAAGGATCACATTATATCCAACCTACATGGAAAGGCTTCTCCATACTTGATGTGGAAAGCGTTGAAAGATTTATTCCAAAGCAATAGCGACCAGAGGAAGTTGGCGCTAAAGGATAAACTCATAAACATTAAGTGTGAGAAAGGAGACAGTATGCCCAAGTATCTCAAGAAGTTCACCCAATGCCAGGATGAGTTTGGAAGTGTGGGGGTGACTATCAATGATGAGGACTTGGTGAGCTTGGCTCTCATTAGTCTTCCTAAGAGTTGGAATTCCTAATAGGACTTTGTCAATGGTCGAGAGAAATTGCCAGGATGGGAGAGACTTTGGTCTGATCTTGTACAAGAGGAGATCAGGCGGAATACCAGGGACGAATCTTCATCAAAGGCATCTGATGAAGAAAATTGTGCTTTGGCTGCCAAAGCAAAGAAGGGGAAGAACAAGAAAGCTTCTCATTTCGGTGTGAAAGGTAAGAAGCAGGACATGTCCAAGGTGAAGTGCTTTCACTGTCACCAGCATGGACATTATGCCACAAATTGTCCGCAGAAGAAGAAAAATAAGCAAGTTGTTGGATTTACAGTGGGAGAGGCCTTAGCCTCGCAGTTTGAGCTGGATTTTTCACTGATCACATGCTTGGTATCAAGTGTGATGGGATCAGTATGGTTCTTGGATAGTGGTGTGTCTTTTCACATGACAGGAGATCGAGATTTGTTTTCTGATCTGCATGAGAAAGATCTTGGAGTGCACATCGAGATGGGCGATGATGGTAGATACAGTGCGAATGGTATCGGTACCATTTCCTTTGAGATGGATTCTGGTGAACCCTTCGTATTGAAGGAAGTGATGCATGTTCCAGGATTGAAGAATAATCTTATCTCTGTGGTGATGTTAGAAGACAAGGGATATGATGTTGCCTTCAGTGAGGGAAAGGCTTTCCTGTGTAGTAAGACAACTGGAGAAACCAGAAGATAGGGGTTCAAGTCAAGAACCTTTATCAATTGCATGTAGATGGCTGTGCAGCAATGGCATGCAAGGTAGAAGGAGTGGTGAGCTGGGATGATGGTGAGCTATGGCACCTGAGACTAGACCACCTTCACCATGGAGCTTTGAAGATACTGCAGCAGATTTCTACTAGGCTTCCTAAAGGCACTCTTGCGCAGTAAGATCAGTGCAAGGGGTGTACTTTGGGAAAATTTGTGAAAACCACCTTTCACAAGAAGGATAGTTGCACCACGACGATCCTTGAGAGAATTCACACAGACCTATGTGGACCTTTCTCAGTAGCTTCGACAACAAAGCACAAGTACTACGTGATATTTGCTGATGATTTCTCTCGAAAGTGCTGGATCTTCTTCATGCAAAAGAAGAGCGAGACATACTCAAAATTCTGTGAGTTCAAAGCACTGGTCGAGAAGGAATTGGGGAAGAATTTGAAGGCTCTTGGGAGCAACAATGGTGGTGAATTCATCTCTGGCGAGTTCAAGGACTTCTGCAGCGCAAAAGGGATTCGAAGAGAGCTCATAGCTCCTCATAACCCATAGCAGAATGGGGTTGCTGAGTGGAAGAACAGAACGATGGTGGGTGCTGCACGGGCGATGTTGCATGATCAGGGCCTACCCCTTCACTTATGGGTGGAGGCATGCAATACTGTAGTATATGTGCAGAATCGTTGTCCTCACAAGATACTTGGCATGAGTACACCCGAGGAGGCTTATTCTGGTAAGAGGCCTGATATTTCCCATTTGAGGATTTTTGGTTCTCCTCTTTACATGCATGTGACAAAGGATGCCAGGAAGAAGCTGGAGCTAACTATAGAGGTTGGGATATTTGTTGGGTACAATGATACGCCCCACAACTATCATTTGTATTTTCCAGACAGTCGCAAGACTGTTGTGCAACGGGATATCAAATTTCAGGAGGAGAAAGCCATGAAGTGTTCGCTTGAGAGGGAGCCACACTTGCATGTAGATGAGGAGCTAGTAGTTCCTAACGATGGGCTTCAGGATGTGGATCAGCCACAAGATGAAGTTCATGGAGTGGAAGAGACCACTCATGCAGCGCCAACCATCAGAGGGTGATAGCACACTACAAAAGCTGAGCAACTGGCTCAAGATGCAGAGAAGGTTGTAGGACCACCTACAGCACAACGCAGACAGAGACAGTCACTTGATCGGTACAATGGATACATGGCTCTTGTGAGAAAATGTTTCATGACTGAGCCATCCTCTTTCGAGGAAGCTGTGGAGGATCCCGCATGGGTAGATGCCATAGTGGAAGAGTATGATTCGATTGTTAGAAATAGTGCATGGGAGATTGTCCCAAGACTGAAGGGGAAATCAGTGGTGGGTTCGAGATGGATCTACAAAATGAAGCAGGCAGCTGACGGGAGTGTCGAGAAGTACAAGGAAATATTTTTTTCCCGAGGCTTCTCACAGATAGAGGGGTTCGATTATCACGACACCTTTGCACCTGTCACAAGGTATTCTTCCATACGGACGATTATTGCTCTCTCAGTGTAGATGGGGTGGCACATCCATCAGATGGATGTGAAGACTGCGTTCCTCAACAAAGTCATTGAGGTGGAGGTGTACATAGAGAATCCTGAAGGTTTCAAGATCTTCAGCAGTTAGTCGCATGTGTGCAGGCTCAAGAGAGCGTTGTATGGGTTGAAACAAGCACCTTGAGCTTGGTACACATGGATAGACAATTATTTCATCAGACTTGGATTCTCCAAGAGTGAGGCTAATCCTAACCTATACTAGATAGTGGTGGAGGGTAAGTTGTTGATCATTGTAATTTATGTAGATGATTTGATTTTGACGAGAGATGAGCTATTGATACTTTCATGCAAGGAGGATCTTGATAGAGAGTTTTAGATGAAGGACTTGGGCCTCCTTCATTATTTCTTGGGATTGGAAATTTGGCAGCGCAGCGATGGACTATTTGTTTCTCAGGGTAAGTATGCTCCAGAGATACTGGATAAGTTAAACATGCATGGATGCAAGCCTATTGATACACTTCTTCCTGGAGGTTGGAGGAAGGAGGATGCTACTTCAGCGAAGGTAGTGGATGCCACTGTTTATCGACAGTTGCTGGGGTCACTTATGTATCTAGTCAATACACAACCTGATATATGCTATGTTGTTAACCAGCTTTCACAAGCTATGGTTAAGCCAACCAAGCTCTTCTGGAAGGCAGGCAAGCATGTATTGTGTTATCTGAGAGGCACATCAGGATATGGATTGTGGTATAGGCAGGAGGATGAGGTGAAGTTATGTGGCTTCACGGATTCAGATTGGGCAGGGAGCCCAACGGACAGAAAGAGCACATCTAGAGGGGTCTTCAGTATCGGGTCGACAACAGTTTCTTGGTACGGCAGGAAGCAGAGATCCATGGCACTCAGTTCAGCAGAGGCCGAGTACATGCCAACAAGTTTGGCTGCATGCGAGGCTATATGGATGAGGAAGATCCTGGTCGGGTTGTTCGGATCACACTTGGAGCCTACTGTGATTTATTGTGATAACCAGAGTTGCATTAAACTCTCAGCTAATCCAGTATTTCATGATAGATCCAAGAACATCGACATCAGGTACCATCATATCAGAGATTGTGTGCAGTGGAGAATCATGTTACTTTCATACATTCCCACAGAGGATCAAGATGCTAATATCTTGATGAAGGCGCTCATGAGGAGAAAATTCGAATACCACAGAGGCAGCATAGGGGTTTCAGATAATCCATATCTTGTTGAGAGGGAGTGCTGAAAATGCAACAAGATGATGGAGCTTAGTGAAAATAAGTCGCCTTCACTAAGTGGGCCCGCAGCTATTTTTGGCGCAAAGTCTATTTTTAGACTATGTCTATTTTTAGACATATGGATCATGGTCTATGAGTTGCAAGATGTTATTTATGGATGATTGGTCATGTTGGTAAAAATAAATGGACCTCTATTTTTAGACATATGGGTGGAGTCTATTTTTAGACTGCAAGTCAAAAAATAGAACAGTTGAATATTATTAGCTCTTAATAATATTTGGACTATAAACATTATCTTATCCTCTTGCAGCATTTCAGTTCGAGCTACGAATGTGGTACATGCAACTGCCAGAAGGAAATACGCTTTTCCTATGGGTTAGTTGAGCTATTGCATGATGGACTTAAGTTAGAACTCAAGTGATTGAGTTTGGTGGAGTTGATTAAGGAGTTGATGGAGTTGAGTTCAGTTTGACTTAGTTGAACTAGTTGTATTTAGTATAACTAACAAATACACTAGTGATGAGTGGTGTGAACTAATTATTAATTAATTCACTAATTATTAACTCATAAATCAAATAAAGAAGACATCAGTTAACTCAGTGCATGGACAGTTCAGTGGAGACAAGTGTTAGAGGTGGGTGAAAGGGTGAGACTACTATCAGTTGTGACTATAGTTGTGCATGAGATTTGCACAATCATTAATTGAGATTGCCAATGAGGATTGCGCAGTACAAGACAAGGGGATTCAAAGTTGGATCTCATCTATTCTCAACTTGGATTGCACAGTAGAGGCAAGCAAACAGTGGAGGAGATTTGAACCCGTGACTTGTTCAGATCTGAGCTAGTTTGTGTGTAGCATGTGGAGATAGTACTAAGTACTTGTGAGGAGTATTGTACTATGTATTGTTACATGTTCTCTATCATTATAATATACATATAGTTGGGGGTTTTCAACTGTATGCTTTCCCAATTACATAATGTGTTGATATGTGTGATTGATGTTTCAATGTGCGCATGAGATTGTTTTTTTAATTCCGCAAATTGATGATCAATGGTAGAGGAGGTTATGTATTATGCATGCATTCCGAAAATAGTGTATAATCAGGATAATCTCTGTGAATAAGTGTTATATTATTCAAATTTCTACATGATTGTCATGTTGCCATCTCGGTAGCTGATGTAGGCATCTGCAGTAGCCAACCAAGGTCTTCCCAGGAAGGGAGTATACCCAATGAGCTTTGCCTTTGGTTGGATAACCAAGAAATCAGCACGATACTCCCAGGAATCAATAGAGACCATGACATCTTCCACAATCCCCTCAAGGGTAATGATGGAGCGGTCCACTAACTACAGTACTATTGAGGTCTTTCTTAGGGAACCTTAAAGGTTGAGCTTGAGAATAGTGTCCCTGGTCATCACATTAATGGAAACCCCTAGATCAATCAAGGGTTGGGGGATTATGATGCCATTGATGTGGAAATTGACTACTGGACTCCTAGGGTCTAGATATTTAAGACAAATTACCTACCCCAACATCAAATTAGATAGTTGTCCTATGACATTGATAGTTGGGGCATCTCTCTTTCGCCTTCCTGAGTGTTTGAAGCACTTTTCCTTAATCATCTTCTTGTAGATAGGCACATCCTTTATGACTTGAAGAATGGGTATTTTTACACATAACTATATCAGTTCTCCCAGAAGTTCATTTTCTTCTGGGGTTGGTTGTGTGTTTCCAGTTAGTCTCTCAGGAAAAGGTAGAATGGCTGTTGGTTCACATTCATGTTTCTCTTCTTCATCCTCCTTAGGAGGAGGTTGGCTATCTGAGAGGACCTTCCCGGATCGTAGGTTGATCTCCTGAATCTCCACAACATAGGTAGGGCATGTCTTTTCTCCAGTATATACCTAATGGGCCTACCTGTTATCGGGGTTCGGGTTCAGTTCAGCAGGTATTTGGGGTTGTCTTGGAGGAGCAGGAGGTAATGGTTGTGGTTGAGTAGGTGGTGGAGGCAAAAGAGTGGGAGGAGAGTTGTATTTGGGCCTCCACCCTTGATGAGGTGTATTCCACTGAGGTTGTCATGAAACGAATGAGCAGCAGGTTGAGTATGGTATTGAGATGGATACGACCAAGGAGGGGGTGTGGACCAGGAAGGATGAGCAGGGGGGCCCCAAGAAGGCATGGGAGTGGCTTGATTGGGGTTGTAATAAGTCTAGGATGTCCCTTTCATTCCCTTTTGGTAAGGTCTGGGTCCATGCGGCCTCCTTTGGTTCATGAAGTAGAGTGGTTCAATGGTTCCTTCAGCCCCTTAGTACATAGCTTTAAATCCGGGTAAGGACAAACATTGATTGGTAGGATGGTCTTCTTTGTAGACAAAACACACTTCTATAGAGTGCAATGGACATTCACTCCTAGGATGTTATCTAGTGCATCTGGGACAAAAGATGGCCGAAGCCCTCTCAGCTTCTGCTTGCTTCTTTTGGTTTCACAAGGTATCCATTTGCAAGGCAATAGTCGGTCTCATATCGCTTTTTAAGTCTTCCATCTGATTTGCAAATTCGTTTTTAAGGAATGAACTAGATAATGGGGTACTGGCTAAAAGTTGACTTCCCCTACCTCTTTTTCTGGCTGCCCTAGAATGGTTTCTAAACACATTATTTATGTCATCATAAGGTAGTTGGTAGATGTCTCCCCTAGCCAACAAATGGAGGGTATATAGTAGGTCTTCAGGGACTCCTTTGAGTAGAACCAACTTCAAAGATTCGGGGTCAAGTGTAAACTTGGCCCTTTTATAACTGAGTTGAAACCTCTCTTCACAGTCTTCGAAAGATTCATCACTTCCCATGGTCATTCGAAAGGTTTCTTCTGTTGTTTCCTTTGACCTATGGTAGTCCTAGTATTTGTTGTTAAAGGCTTGCCACATCTGAGCCCAACTTGTGATATTGTTTCCAGGTAACCCATGAACCAGCGTAGTGCTGCATCCTTGAGGGTAGAGGGAAAGAGTTTCAAATTTTGCTCGTCTTCTGCATAGTCATAGGTTCGACAAAGGACAACAAACTCAAACAAGAAGGTATCAGGGTCTTCAGTAGTTAATCCATGGAAGTGAGGTAAGGCCGAGGGACTTATGTTTTTCATCTTTGTGTTCCCATTGGTCTCTATGATGGGAAAGGTGCCTTCTATTCTCTCCCCATTTCCTCTACCATTTCTATTTTCAGCCATGGTCTCAAGAGGAATGTTTTCTTGCTCTTCTTCTGTTATAGGATCTTCGTATATCTATGGAGGTTCACCTATAGGTTCTTCTGGATCACTAACACCTTCTGGATCACTAACACCAAAGAAGAGAGAAGGGTGACTTAGTGATGTGTTGGGGGTGTTGGGTAGGAATTTTCCTAAATTGCCTCTATTCCTATGAGGCATGAAAAGAAATCTCTTTTTTGAATTTTTGTGTTTCTTTTTCTGCTTGTACCTACAAAAACGTGAAATGGATTGAACAACAAATTGCATCTAACTAAAATAAACCTTCCTGAAATTAAAATTACAGAATTGAAATGAAAGCATGAGATATTTAATCTGCTTTTGCTTAAATGAAATTGTGGAAGAAAGTAGGAAATGACTAATTTTACGCTTGCTGAAATGAAATTGCAGAATTGAAATGAAAGAAGGAAATGTCTAATCAATGCTTGCTAAAATAAAATTGTAGAATTGAAATGAAAGCAATAAATTTCTAATCTACGCTTGCTGAAATGAAATTGCAAAATTGAAATGGAAGCAGGAAATGTCTAATCTACACTTGCTGAAGTAAACTACTTAGCAGAATGTTGCAATAGAGAATAGAAGAAAACAATAATCACAAATACTCTGACGCTTCCCTGGCAAAAACGCCAAAAAGAGTGGTGAGCTCCAGTGTTGCAACAATAATGCTACAACTCGTAGGGCTCCCTTCTTTACTTTTATCAACCCGGTAGTTCGTAACAAACTTGGAAGCGATGGTGTTGTATGCACAAGTACTAGCTCTTACTACAGGCTGTCACTTGATCAACTGGCACAAGTTCGCTAGGAGATTAAGCCAACTTCTATGAGTTCTCAGAAGAAGCTTTTAACTGTGATGGAAGAAAGTTAACTCAAAAGAAACTATTCTACTTGCAGAAAGAGGATGGAAGCTAAAAGGAAACACAAACCCTAGCAAACCCTAGTTTTACCCACTAAACCTACTTTTGATAGAAAAAGAGATGAAGCTACTGTAATGGATGCCATGGACTACTGTCAAGGTAAAATGCATGTACTTAAGCTAATTCTGAAGGAAAATGTGGAAGAACCATCATTTTGTACTTTTGAGCAATTTTCTGTAGAATTATTATGTTTGTGTTTTAACTATTTGTGACTGTGTAGAGGTTTGGCGATGAAGAGAGATGGATTTGACTTTTGTAGATGATGAGGAAGGTGTGGAGGGCTCCTAAGAAGTCGCTAGTACCCTTCTAGAGTTTTCCATTGTGATCAGACTTTGAAAAATCGCTCGCATGAACTTCTACAGGAAGGCAGTAGGGACTCTACAAGAAGTTCTACAGGAAAAGGACGAATGTGATTTTTGAAGGTTTGGAGGTGGAAAAATGGTGGAAAAAAGGAAATGAAGGTTGGATGAGGGTGTTAAAGGGTATAGGACTCTAGCAATGAAGATCAAACATGAAGGAGATGGTTGGATTGGTTCAGAGGATAAGAAAGCAATTTTGCACAAGAATGTAGAAATTAGGGCAGTTTGGGAAAGTATGGTGAATGAGTGGAGGAAATCTTGAGAGATGGAATTGAGCAGGTTGGGTGATGGAAGGATGATAAGCTGGGATGGTTTTCAAGTGAGTTTCACACCTACTTCTAAAAACTAATTCAAGGAAGAACTAGAAAAACAAAGTTTTACCTAATTTAACCTAACTCTGACCTGAAAACCAGAAAAGTGTTGAACAGAATTTTATGGACAGGAAGTTATGCAAGAAATCTATGAAAACTAATCAAGGAAAAATCTAAGTGTGTAAATACAATTGATATCAACTTCTCCAACTCGAAATCACACACTAGCAATTACATTGGAAAGCAAAAATAGTGGTTTGGTGGCAGCAAGAGTGCCTTGGTCTCAATTCATGGTCCCAAGGAGGGGAAAGGAGATCAAGGTCTGCTTGGTAGCCTTTTAGTTGTTTTCCTATTATTGTAGCAAACTATCTAATCAACCTAAAGCAAGAACAACTATTCTAATCATCAAAAACAACCTAAGTAACAAAGCAAGATTTAACCTAAACAACAGAAATTATTTCATGAATGCAAGAAAAGAACATATAAATACACAAAGGAGGTGTTGGGCACTTAGGTTGGGCCCAACCCCAAGAGCTATAGCCCCCTAATAAAGATCAGAGTTGGTTCAAGGCTGGATTCATCTTCATTGATCAAAAAATAATAATTACATCACAAAACTGTCTGCAAAAGGAGCTCGAAAATGAGTTGAATACAACTGCTGCACTAAAGTGTGAAAATAGTCTATTAAGTGGCTAACCTACTGAGGCCTGAGGCCTTCTTATTTATATAAGTGAGGACTCCCAACAGTACTCCTAAACTTTAGGAACTCAACTGCCAAAACTGTAGATAATAGAAACTTCACTAGACCTACTTGGTTGCCCCTTGAAATCATCATTTTTTGTTGTTGTACTCTGAGCTGTTGATGGAGAACTTGAGGAAGGGGTTATTTAATGCAAGATACACCCCTCCTATAAGTCCTCAACTCTATTTCTTCGAATTTGGCTACCAATATGCTCATAAATGCCCGGTCTTGGTCCAAAAATGTCCAAAAACTGCAATAAACACTCATTGGACTTCGTGGTAAAGTGACTATCCCCATTCACTCAATTGACATAAATATATTAAAAAACATGCAAAAAAATATCGAGAATGGTGGATTGAATGGAAGCAATAGGCAAAATGAGCCCATATAGTTACCCATTTCTGGGGCTCATCAATTATGCACATCGAAATGGGGCATGATGGGAGTTACAATGCTACAAGAATTGGTATTGTCACCTTTGAGAGGGAGAAAGCCTCTCCTCTTGCCTCAAAGATGTTATGTTTGTACATGGGTTGAAGAAGGACCTGATCTTTGTGGCAGTATTGGAGGATAGAAAAGGTAAAGCCTTTATGAGACACATAACTACTAGGAAAGTGAACCAGATCAGGGTTCGAGTGAAGAACCTATACAAACTTGAGGTTGGAGATTGCACTACAATGAAAATGATGAAAAAGTGTAGAGTCGAGATGTTGGAGGATTCTAGCATAAGATATTGGGTCATTTACACCATTGTGCCTTAAAAATCAAGTATAAAATTCTCACCAGTCTCCCTAAAGGCTCCCTTTATTAGTAATATGTTTGCAAGGGATACACATTGGGGAAATGTGTCAAATCCACTTTCCATGGCTGGGATAGCAGAGAAAATGCAATATTGGAGTGATTCCACTCTAGTATTTGTGCACCATTTTTTTAGAGCCTCCATAACAAAACATAATTATTATGTCATTTTTACTGATGATTTCTCTAGAAAATGTTGGATCTTGTTCATATGAAAGAAGGATGAAGTTTTCTAAAAAAAAATTGAATTTAAAACATTGGTTGAGAAGGAAACTGGGAAGAAGGTGAAGTCTCTTAGTAGCAATAATGGAGGTGAAATTGTTTCGCATGCCTTCAAGGATTTATGTGCCAAAGAAGGTATTTGAAGAGAAATGATAGCACCCCATAACCCATAGAAAAATTGGGTAGATGAAGGAAAGAACATAAGCATAATGGGAGAAATAAGAGCCATGTTGCATGATCAGGGGCTACCATTACATATATGGGTAGAATCATGCAATGACGTAGTCTACTTGCAGACCTAGAGTCCTCATAGAATACTTGGCATGATCACACTGGAGGAAAAATTTTCAAGGAGAAAGACTAATGTGTCTCATATAAGAATTTTTGGAGCTTCATTTTATTGTCATGTCTTCAAGGATTCAAAGAATTAACTTGAGCCTACAACAGAGTTGGGCATTTTTCTGGGATACAACGAAACTCCACACAATTACCGGGTGTATTTTCCTTCATTAAGGATGACAGTTGTAAGGAAATATTTCAATTTTTATGAGGACAAGGCTATGAGATGCTCTATGGAATGAGAGTCAAGTATCCCACTCGAGGAGGAGCCTTAGGATGAGCTTCAGGAGGTTGTGTAGCAGCCACATGTAGCGGAGCAAATAGAAGGCATAGTGGAGGCACCCATTCAACCAGAATATTCTAGAGAGAGGAGAAAGAGAACCATTGAAACTTATATATTATTTTAGGATCCTAGGGAGAATATGGGAGCCCCTACATCACAACCTAGGTAGAGAAGGTCACCTAAGAGCTACACTAGTTACATGGTTGTCATGATAGGAACTCATTGAGACAAATCCCTATTCATTTGAGGAAAATGTTTCCCAACCTGTTTGGGTTGATGGCATGGTGGAAGAATATGAATCCATCATGAAGAAAAGTGTATGGGAAGTGGTGCCAAGACCATAAGGGATAGCAATGGTTGGTTCCACTTGGATCTAGAAAGTGAAGCATGCAGTGGATGGGAGCATTGAGAAGTACAAGGATAGATTTGTGGCCAAAGGATTCTCTCAAGTAGAGGGAGTGGATTATGAAGAAAATTTTTCATTAGTTGCAAGATATTCCTCAATCAGATCCAATCCATGCATAAGTTGTGTATATGGGTTCAAGAATCCACTAGATGGATGTGAAGACCGCCTTTCTCAACGAGGTTGTTGAGGAGGAAATTTACATAGAAAAACGAGAAGAATTTGAGACATACGGTCGGGAGAGACATGTGTGCAGACTCAAGAGAGAAATGTATGGTCTCAAATAGGTGCCCTAAGCATGGTACACTTAGATCAACATTTATCTCAATTGATTAGGCTTCACCAAAAGTGAAGCAGATGCAAACCTCTATCACATTGTGGTAGATGGTAAGCTGCTTATTATTTTTTTGTATGTTTATGATTGAATATTTACGGGTGATGAGAAACTAATCAAATATTGTAAAGATGATCTTGCAAGGGAATTTGAGATGAAAAACATGGGCTTAATGCATAACTTCCTTAGGCTGGAAGTATGGAAAGGTGATAGTGACTTGTTTGTGTCTTAGGGGAAGTTTGCATCTGAAATACTTTAAAGATTTTACATGGAGAATTGTAAGCCCATGGACACACCTCTAGATATAAACTCGAGGGAGGAGAATGCCACTATAGGTGAAGAGGTTGATGCTACCATTGATAGGTAGTGTGTGGGGTATTTGATGTATCTTATGAACACAAGCCTTGTTATGTGTTATGTAGTAAGCCAGTTTATTCAAGCTATGGTGAGGCTTACCAATATGTATTGGAATGTTGTAAAGCATGTGTTACAGTATCTCAAAGGTACTACCAAGTATGGATTATTGTATAGGAGGATAGAGGGAGTGAAGCTCCGAGGCTTCACCAATTCAGATTGGGTAGGGAGTCCACCATACAAAAAAATTACTTTAGGTGATATCTTCAATGTTCAGTCTTATTGTAGTGGCTACAACCACCCTCCTAAATTTTGCCTTAGCTTTGTTTTGGAGCCTCCCTACCAGCCTCTCATAGCACCATGTCTTGCCTTGTCAACTACAGAAGCTTCAATGATCTTCTTGTAGAATGACAACCTATCCATGAGAGCTTGTTGCATCCCCCTCATAGGTTGTTTTTCCAGACTTGGTCCAACTGTAGCCTTAGTAGCTCCCTCAAGAAATTGCATAATTCTGGAGGGAAGCTAGCCTTCCCTCCAAAAATTAGACAATTCTATGTGGCAACCTTCTGGGGTCCAGAATTGCACAAATCTTCTAGTCAGGATTCACTGAGAAAATTGTGCAATTCCTCCCAACAGGGTTGCTCAACCCAGAAATTGCGTAATTCTGGGTAGGAGTCAACTACTCATCCCAGAAATTGTGAAACCTGCTAGGAATTCATCCCAGCTCTCTCCCAGAAATGCACATTTTTTCCCCTCAGCTGAGTAGAGTGTTGCATGTGTAGTTGGGTTGACTGGTTCCACCTGAGACTGAGAAAAGTTGACTTGCATGCATGGGTTTCTTTTTCCCGGAATAGAAAAAGGCAACATACAAAAGACATCCCTATATTTTAGGGAGATATTTTTAGTAGCTCGAGGTTACATGCAAAGATCATTTTAGAATATTTCCTCCAAGTGTCGGTTTTTCCTAGATTGCATGCGCACCATGAGCCTCAACTTATTTATCGAACACTTGAGAGCTCACTTATTCACATCGATCTTGGAGCTCTAACATCCCACAACACATCCAAGAGCCTTCGACACATCCAACTCAAATATTCATAAGTAAGCCACCTAAACATATATTTTGCAACATTTCTATCACTTTTTATGTTTTCACTTCTTTGAGTGTTGTTTTCTTGATTTCTATGAACTCTTGTTGTCATTTACATGCATACTAGCACCATTTCATTTTTCGTTCGCATCTCACTGTCATCGCATACATCAAACTATTTTTCACGATCGGTCATTGATTTGGCAACTCGCTTCACCCCCATGCATGTTGTTCCATTTTTTGAATCTTTTATTCATTGTTTTCATGCATGATCATTCACTCTTGCTTACACCTAGTATCGCCATGCATTCACATTCACATTTTCCTTCAGTTGCCCATCGACGGGTCTAGGCAACCTTGGCTCGAACTTTGCCTCACCAAGAAAACATTGCTTAATCCTGAGAGGGAAGGCTCTGTCTTCCTCTCAGAAAATGAATTTATGCCTAGTGACTATCCTTTAGTCTTGCATTGCGTAATTCTGAGGGACAATGACTGTTGGCCCAGAAAATTACACAATGCAGTCACTGGGCCTACAACCAATGCTAGCTGAAATTCCGCATTGTGCAGTTCCAGTAGAAAGAAGGCCAACATGGATTATGCATTGTGCAATTCTAAAAGATAGCCAGCCTCTGCAAATAGCCCAGACTTCCTTTTGCGCAGTTATAGCAACCAGTCTCCCAGCCTCCTAGGAAAAATTGTGCAACCCTTGTCAGTCAGTCCCTAGGTATGTTGCATGTCTTTCCTCAATTTTCGTTGGTTTTCGTTGATAGATTTCTTTCCATGCATGTCACTTTTTCTCTAGATATAGTAGGTATTTTTCTACCTCTTAGCAGTTCAGTATCAATGGCCTCCAAGAGAACAATATCAAATGACACTGATGGAACTACAACTGGAGCAGCAGTTGAGTGAGTGTCTACAAGTCTACTGATCTATGAAGACACCATGCTGATTGTAGGAAAGGAAATCAAGTTGAAATGGCAAGAGGTCAATGATGCATTTGTAGGCACATTTAGGGAAGACCTCGTAGAATTCCAAGTCTATGTGAACATCCACAAGTCTGGCTTGTACTGGATTTCATGTAGGTATCTCGTGCTCCCATGCGTGGACATGATACATTGTATCATCTTGCACACTGATCCTAAGATGATGAGATTGAGCATTGTCAGCGGGACGAAGATTGCTACCTTCAGGGCATAGGATTATGATGATATGTATCAAAGTTCGAAGCCCATGATCATCATGGAGACTCCGTTCAGCATACGTAGCAGTAATGCCAACTCCAAAGACATTTTGAAGAACTAGGTGGAGGAGCCAGCTAAATTCAGGATGACACCCAACCAAGTTTACAAGACAAAGATATTGCGGAAGGCATATCAATACTTCGTCATCTTTGCATGTTGATTGTATGGCCAAGAAAGCATGGAAACCTTCCCATAGAGTTGGGTGATCATGTTGGACCAATTGGCCAGAGAAGGCAAAGCATGCAACTGATCTGACTTGTTGGCTCATTAGCTGAAGGAACAGATAACAAGGGCTCGATAGCACCCAAATGTATGCAAGGAGAAATATATATGTTTGCTTACATCTTGGCTAAAATCTGTGCCCAGTAAGAGTTCTCAAGCTTGAAGTGTGTGTCGACACAAGTGGAGATTGTTGTGAACACTTATTGTAAGATGTTACTCGAATGCAGCTTCAGACAAGTTATCACACAACAATCCGATCATTTTGTCACCCCGATTTACAAGATGATATTTGAACAGGATCCAACCTGCATGTCGAAGGTAGCAATGGAGGCACTAATCAACATAGCTGATTGGTATGCCTCACTGTCTGACACCTTCATACGGATGTAAATCGCAGAGAAGCCTATGCATGTTCTACCAAAGTATTTCTTAGATAAGATCATCATGCAGAAAATATCATATAACGTCTCGTCAGATTGACAGCTAGGCTGCACTAGAAGAAGAAGGCAGCTTGGCCCGCTCTTCCATTGCAAATCAAGTTATACGAGATATGGAGTTTCAAGCATGTGGATGTCGAAGCAGAGAAAATGAAGAAGTATCCATACAACTTCCAAAGCTACAATCCGTAGGACCCGCATTTCCTTGTGAAAGATCACTGCGTGAGAGTAAACATTAACTGGATCCACGAGGAATTCCATTGGATGGAGGAGGACCCATGGATATATTGTTACAACTCCTCCAGACTCAATGAACCAATCGACCTCACTGTGGAATGGATAGAAAAGCGACATCCTGGAGAGCACAAGAAGCAACAACAGTAGGAGAGGAAAACATGCCAGTGCACGATAAGGACAAGATGAAGATTGTTAATAGCATGGTGGAAGAGAAAAGTTTCAAGTTCCATGGAGACCCACTTGTGTAGAAATAAGCTTTGGAAATAGAGGCAAAGAGGCAACAATGAGACAAGAGAAACGAACAAAGGTAGAGAGAGAAATGGAGAGTGGAGGAATTAGAGAGGGAGTTGCATGAGTTGGAGTAACTCCAGAAGGAACAGGAGCTGCGTAGATAGAAGAAGGAAGCATGGGAGGAATAGGTATAGCAGGGGGCACAACTTGTACACATAGATGAAACTGCTCCCATACAGGTAGTGGACTCATCAAAATAGTTTCCATCAGGCAGACATGGTGAACCATCGTAGGAGTAGGTATTCACTAATGAGATAGAGAAAGAACTTGAATAGATGGATATGGATATGGAGCAATAAGAGTTAGAGAAAGACATCGACCTCATGCCTCACCACCAAGAGATAGACCCACCAACTTCACCACATCTAGAAGCAGAGCAAGTCCCAAGCAACCAAGGAAACACTGAAATCCTTGGAGACAATCTGGAGGAGGAGATGCAAAACATCTCATTCGATGAGTGTCAACATAGAGTAGTGCATCTCATAGAATGTCAACTCCGGATGATCATACATCTCCTACATAGTTTGAGGAACGAGTGATTGTGTCTGACATGCACAAACATCTAGCAGCATTGGCTGATGCTATTAGAGCATATGCCAAAGCCACTAGCTCGAGTACTCTCTTTCTGATAGTTGAGAATGAGTGAATGGCTAAGGAGCTACAAACAGCCAATATGGGAGGAGAATTGGTTACAACATCCACCTGAGTAGAATTGAAGAAGGGAATATTGGATGAAGTATTGTCTCTTGACATAGTGTTGTGGACTTTGTATTCCAAGTTTGGTAATGTGCATAAGGTAGTTGTTCATCTCATTGCGTGGTAGCAAAGATGTGCTAGGAGAGCACTTATCTTGTCAAGCGTGCATGTGGTTGTTGATTACATGAAAACATGGATGATGAGATACAAGAGAGCCCCACTTCACTTGCCTAAGATCCTAGAGCGTTCGATCTGAGGAATGCATCCAGAGTCAGATCCGGAACTATGAAGAGCTCCCATAGCTCATCACTAGTCTACAAGCTTCCCATGCACATGTATTCAAGAGTATGGATGTTGTTGTGCGTGCACATGTGATCCCATCTATTGGGACACTCACCCAGGTGAAGATAAAGGCACATGTCTGACTAGAGCTTGACTCGTACTTTGACGAGTTGATGTGCATAGAAACCAACCTAGACTTGTCAATTAGTGCAGACATCATGTACAAGTATGTTGTTGGTCTTGCTGCACTCAAGACAATGATGCGCATGCTAGCAGACGAGTTCGATAGAGGAGCCCGAGAAATGTATCCTAAAGCTATGGAGGAAAGGGTTAGGTTCCAGAAAGATGTCACCTTAGAGTACACAAACACCATCACGAACTACCGATCTTGGCATTAGTTCGCTACTGATGACCATCGTGAGGATGTCAAAGAGATGGTCTTCCAATAGTTATCTGAGTCATAGTGTTGTCCTGCATGGATTTATCAAGCCATTTTGTCTCACATGGGTACATGTGATTTGTAATGTAGCGTCTTGTCAAGTGTAAGTTCAAGTGCCGATAGTTGGATGTAACTGTCATTGAGTGGATGGAGAGTCATGAGGGTAGACGAACTGTCATAAAAGGGAATTTCAAGAACCACCCCATCCTTTGCTATAAATAGTCCCTCATAACTCATTGTATAGGCTTTTGGTCAGCCAAGATTCTGATAATATTATCTTAGAGAGAGCTTGGACAATATTGTAATGAGGCTTGGCTTCTCCACTACGCAGAGCTAGTATATCTCTTTGGAGGAGCAGGCAGTTGTCACTGTAATGTTTTGCTATTGGAACTAGTGGTTGGAAATGGATGTATTGTATGACTGGAACTTACACTTCTTAATATAATAGATTTGGCACGTTTCATGCATATGTTGTATTTTATTTCAGCTACCTTGAGTACTCTAAATGATATGTGTATTTGTTTTCTTAAGCATGCATGTATAGCTATTTTTGTATATGTATATAGGAATCTTTTTGAAATATGCTATTGGTTTAACCATCACTTTGGATTGCTAGCTAACTTCCCTTCCATGTTGTGATGCATCTTTGCTCATGTGTTCCCTTCTTATCTCCATGCTATCACAGGTTTCCAAGGGGTGCACTCACCTCACCCTCTGTGTGTTAGAACCACTCATGCACCTTCCTTGACTTACTACATATGTCACACCCTTGCTACCAACAAGAACATCTTACCTGCCTCTCTGCGAAACTGTGGTAAAGGCATTGCCATACAAGCCATTGTTGGGACTCCTACATGAAACGGTATGAGGTCTAATTGGGACTTCCTACCAGGGAGATCCCATGACATGTTAGCGGGTCTAGCACCATCAACATTTATGGTGCTAGAAAGAGGGCTAGATGACAAGTTGTGTCCTCTCATCCTATTTTGAACCTTTGCATATCTATCATGGAGTCTTGTACTCTCCTCCCTCCAAAATGTTTTCCACATGCTGAATCTATCACCATCTCGAGGGATTTCTTCTATCTCTTGTCTACATACACATATGATGGTGAAGGAGAAGTGGCCTAGCCTTAATTCTTACATGACTTCCTTGCCTTGCTACATGATGAGGATGGATGTTCTAATGAATAGACTAGTCTCCTGCTTGCATACACACTTCGCGAATCTCCACATCGGTGGTTGTGTAGCTTACTGGCTCATAGTGTGCACTCACTTGAGCACTTCTATGATCTCATTAAAGAAACTTTCTATCATTTTCAGCCAGAACATGTTGACCAAAAACTATTACAACAATGGAAGGCTCCACATGAATCGCCTATGGATTTTTGGCAGCGCTTCAGTGATTTAAAGTTTCAAGCTCTGAAGAGCTAGATGAAATTTTTCTATCTTTGGGATAGATTCATGTATTGTCTTAAGAAATCTACCCATACCAAGAAGAAGTTTGAACTCAAGCCTCATTCAGTGTTCTTCAATGATGGAGCTACGCAATCATAGATGGCTACAGTAACTGTCACAAGTGATTGTCTGCTCATCAAACAGCTCCACCACTGCAAAGTGATGTGGGAGATCATGCCCACACACCAGTTCACATCCTTCCAACATCACTTCACTTAGTTTTCACACAGATTTGGTTGTGATTCCATCAAGTTGTCATATGCATTTTATACCAAAGCCTCCATCTTTGTTCTCGGATGATCCTCTAGATGATAGTGTCTTGTGTTCTTCCATTTTCGAACTCTACACTTATTGTGAATGAGGATCAAGCCACTATTGGAGTTGGTTTTGCACAACCAACATGCATTGTCATTCATGAAGAGTATGATTGGGAGCTTGAGCATCAACACTCGGCAAAGGATGACTTCCTTTTGTCTGAGCCTCCTCTATTCTTTCCTAAAAATTCTGGTGAACTTGACATCCATGATTTCGCATGTGTATCTTCATCTACGAATGCACCCATTTTTTATCACTCGTAGGGTACACCAGATGTCATTCCATGATCCGACAACGAAGAGGATAAATTATTCATTGAAAATCCACTTGACCTTTCATCAGAATTTTCCAAAAACACAAAGGATAAATTTGTTCAATTCTCATCTACCCCTCTGTTCAATTTATCAAATCATGAGGATGTTGATGAAATCATTGATTTTTCTAATCATGGTTGTCGTGATCCATTTACTCTTGTATTCGATCACGATGGTGATTATATCACAATTGATTTTTCAAAGCCACCTATTTATGATGATCTATCTGACGATGAAGTCGAAACACCCCAGATTGTCAAGGCACTTCAGGTCGAGATAATGGTTATGTCAAGCCCTCACTGTCCTGAGGTTGGCTACAATTCCAATCAGGAAATTGTTCAATCACCCAAGGCTCCTCATCACTCATTTGTATGCATTGAAGATCAATCTCACACACATATCATGCTTCCTCAACTCGAACTTCACGATCTGATCGCTCAAGCATTGGAGGAATATTACATTGCAAGCACACGTGCATGACGCAAGTTGTCTTTGTTTCTTTCATTTTCTTGCATGTCACATTCAAGAGTATGCATATGATTCAAAGCTACATGCAATGTCGCACAACACCGTCACAAGTCCATAGACCACATGTCATGCACTTGCACTCATTTATGTCCTATGGAAACTTTGAAACATGAAGTGTGTTTATCTTCATTGTTATATCTTTCTTGTTTTTTTGGTTTTCACAACCGGGTTGCTCACGAACCAAGCCTTCACCAACATGGGTCAACCAATGCACGGTGGCTACATTGGAAGTATCACTTCACTTGATCAGGCCCATGCACCATTAGCTTAGGAGTAGGAGTAATGTTTGCTTTCAATTTGTTTGCTTGTGTGCCTGTTTGATTTCTTACTTTGATTGTTTGATTATTTTCTTTCTTGCTCACTGACTCACTCACTTTGCATTTACTTCTACTTCTGATTTTATTTGTTGTTTATTTCCTTGTTTTTGTTCATAGGTTAATTTCGCATGAAACCATGTGCGCCTCTTCAAACAAGTTGGGTAAAGTATATAAGGCCTTGTGCAACTCTCACTAATTGGTTATATGTTATCTTGCCTCTGTATGAATAACTTGTTACCTTTAGTCCATGATACGTCGATGGAAAATATGTATTGTTCAAAGTGAACCTTGGTGAAAACACAAACGCTTGCGTGCTAACTAGTGTCACTTACTCTAGTCATTTTTTTTTTGGGTTAACCCTTGTTAGCTCAATCAAGTAGAGGAAGGTGAGGGGAAAACCTTAATAGGCATCTCCGAGATATATAATAAACTACTTCTTTGAAGGAACAACCTCTTCTGCTCTCAATAAATTGGGATCCCTCTGTCGCCTATGAAATGAATAAGTGCTATGCAAAGTTATAAAAGTGAAAAATTCAAAAAATGTAGAATGAATAAGGTGAAAGAAGAGAAAGAGTTCCTACACAGAGAGTTGATGCAAGTAACTCTGCTTGGGTACTGACCAGTCTCGCTGGCAGTAGAGTGATACTTATGTTCCTACGTGACTCCACTTTGGTACTGTCTAGGCCTGCTAAAACTGGAGCAACACGAGAGATGAAACAAAGACTCTGACAACTATACTATTTGTGCACCAATATACCCCTCAAACCCCAATTGAAACAACTGTGTTGACTTGGCTTGGAATGTGTGTCAATCGACCAAGAGCTTAGCAGATGCTACATCTTACAATAAAGCAAGTGTGGAAACGATACAAACTAAGAACTAAACAATACTTTTGGAGGTTTTAGACTTACTTTTCACAAACAAGGTCCATTCAGAGAGCTGGAGTTCTACCAGTGTGTCACCAAGTGTTGTAGTGGATACTGTTATCACTTAAGAAATTATTTCTAAATTCGAAGCATTAGTTCTATTCCAAAGGATTGGTGTTATTCTTGGTCTATTATTTCCATGGTTTCTTTAGTATCTAAGATCTAGAAAAGAGTCTTGTTGGTATGGTCAAATAGGGTCAGCACTCCATTCTTGCCCATCACTAGGTCCCACATCACACATTATTTCCATGTGTCAAACTTGTGTCAAGGTTTAGATTTTACATTTGTTCCTACTTCACAATGCTAGATGGTGGTTAAGTCACTTTTATGGTTTTTAGAGTCTAATTCATAGGGTTAGAGTCTCATTTCCATCATCAAATAAAGATCGTCAACCTTGTTTTACACTTTATGCATCTCATATCATGTTTTGAAAGTCATGTGTTTAGCCATTTTGAAATTTTTTTGAAACTTGCTATGAATCCATGTTTTTGTAGCGTAGAAAATGTAAAAAACTAGTTTTACGCTATGAAATCACTGAACTAGGAGTTTTCGTAGTGCGCTACGAAACCCCTGAAGCAGCATGTTTCAACAGAACATCTGTGTTTACTAGTCAACTTCCAGAAGGGGTCCTGAGTAGCGGAGAACTCAATTTTAAAAACTTAAAGAGGATTTGCTTTCTAACATACCAAACTACAAAAACCTCTTTCCGTTTCTTCAAATTCGTTCTTAGGTGGGAGGAATTTATGGTTAAATGTGTGCTACGAAACTGCTGAAAGTCAAGCTTGGTCTTCTAGTTTTAGTAGTATTCTTCAAGATCAGTTTCTGGTTATAGGAAAACGTATTATCGAAGTATGAGGGAGGTTTCTCTTCATAAAATCCCCATCTACAATAACCTATCTCACTTTCTTCATAAGTGTTTTCAGTTGGGAGATATTAAGCTTTCATTGAGACCCTAATTTCAGAAAATGGATTTTTCCTGTTTGAAACATGTTTCTCGAGGACAGATGCTGGACAACTGGAGGAATGTTTTTAAAAACCAGGAGAGGTTTTTGTTCCAGAAAACATGGGCTAATAAAACCTCCTTTGGTTTCATACAATGTGGCATGTATAAGGAGATAAATTCTCTGTTCCACGTGCCAAGTTTCAAGGATCTAAACCTAAAAATAGGGAAACATGTTCCCTAATTTCTAGGGTTTGTCATCAGCAGTTGGGTGACCACGTGGGAGGCTTCATCAAATTAGACTTCATGAGGTTGCAGCTGTCAAAGAATGCATTTAAATGTTTATATAAGGTTGTTGTAATCATAATAAGGAGTTACACTCCTAGTTGTATTAGGTCTCTGGGACTGCTAGTTAGCTGTCAAATGCATTTAAAGGTTTGTTTTATGGTTAGAATAGGTGTCACTGATGGAAAATTCGAATTCTCTTGATTAGGGATGATGGAATCCTAATTTTAAATTCTATATATAGAGTAAGAGGTTGAGTTAGCAAGGGGTTGGAGACTTTTTGGCTCAGCTGCTGCTCTATGTGTAGACTGTGTATATTTTTAACCTAATGCAGATTTCTACTTAGACAACTCAAGATTCATGAAGAGTTCTTGTATGTTCTTTTTTTTATGGCATCTTCCAATACTTACATTGCAGTGGTGTTTACTTATGATACTCAGAACTCATCAATGATTCTCTGACTTCCTTCATAGATAAACTAACTATGTTTCACTATTTTATATTTTCATTTCTGCACTTGAACTTTATAATGCCTTGACTTCCATGCTAGGTAGAATGTTTTGGCTTCACTACTCAGGATTCAAAGAGAGTTTTTAATGTCATATTGTCTCATGGCTTTCCTCTTTCACTTACTTTTAGTGGTATGAATACATGTTACTTAGAACTCATCAATGATGCTCTAACTTCCTTCATGTATTTATAAATTGTGTTTCCTTGCATTGTATCTTTGTTTTTTTGATGCATAAAAACTCTCTATGCCCTGAGTTCATGTTAAGCTAATCTTTCTTTGGTACTGAAACATACTTTGACTACATAGCCCAATGGTAGCCATCCTTCATATTTCAACCTATAAACATATACAATCACAAACCATAGAGTTAGCCATCTATCCATATCTTTAATCAAAATAATTAACCCTTTGAGAGAGCTGTCTCAGGCTGAGGAGGCTAAGCCTTAGCTAAAAGATTGGTTTGAAATAGTTACACTGAGATAGTCTGATCAGCAGCCTATCAAGGACCTATTTTGGTGATAACATTTTGGTGCATCTACCAGGAGCCTAAAGTCTATTCATTCCTGAAATTAAGACGTTGAATTTCTAAAGGTAGCAGAAGCTCGGACGTCTTTTTCAGGCTGCAAAACTACCTTGTCGACTCCACACATCGAATAGCAAATTGGAAGGTGACTCCACTGCTAGAAGATCAGTAGCTTGATGAAGTTTCAAGATGAGTTCCACTGTAAGAATGAATGCCAGGTATGCTCCTATGAATCGTTCTCATATCCATGGTTTTCCAAATCCTATGCCAAAGGTTGATTGGTTAGAGGATCTTCCAATATTCAAAGATGAAAAGAAAGACAATGCTGCTCTTCATTTGGTTACGTTCCATATGCATGTACGCAACCTTAAGGTTCAGTTCCCTGAATATTGTCTCATGAGGATGTTTATGACCAATTTAGAAGGAAAAGCATGGTATTTGTATAAAAGTTTGGAAAATGGTTCAATATATTCGCTTGCTAATTTTCATGATGAATTCTATGAGATGTATAAAGAGTGTCATCCCTCCTTATTGCTGGTCCAAGATTGTTGTAAAAATTCTTTGAGTCTTATTCAATATTTGGAGGATTGTTATGATGAAGATGAATTTATGGATGAAGAAATTTTAGAAGCTCTTCATAACAATACATTTCAACACCAAGAAGAAAGTATAACATCCCATGAAATGCAACATGAAAATCAGCAGGGGTTTACTTATGAAAACCATGTTACATCCCCTGATATGAATGAGAAGATGCAACAAACTTGCCAGTCTTTTGATCATAAAGAGTATGAAATTGATTGAAAACACCAAGAAGAAGTACTGGAAGATAGCTTTTATAACCCTCGGGTAGAGGAAAAGGTTGTTCATTTTTGTAATTCCTTGCAGCAGCTTACATCAAAGAGTGATCATAATAATGAGGAAAATTACATTGTTTGTGGGAATCATTCAGAAAAGCAGTTGGATAGCATATCAAATAAAGGTTGTGTGACTAAAGATCAATTTTTAAAAGTAACAAGATGCTATGAGAATCATCAAACTAACCATGTGTTTTTTGACCCTATAGCTAACTACATGGAAAAGATTTACTGTTCAGGCTTCCAGTTATATTTTCATCTTGAAGAATAGTTACACCTCATGCTTCCTTGGTTATTTAAGTATCTGGTTTATTTTTGCTTCAATCATAGTCAAGAGATTTAAGTGCCAGACTAGATCGATGACTGGCTTCATTGGAAGTTTCATGTTCCTTGAGCTACAAGTGGAGATTGTAGCTGATAGGGTAGGTAGATTCAAATAAGCTCAAGGTAGGTTGACTGAGCATCTATTTTAGTAGGTGAATTTTGAATTCTTCTTGCAAAAAATCATTAAAGGCTTGAGGAGTAGATTGGGCAGAAGTTCAGAGTTTTATTCTAGAGAATGGATAGCGGCGCTAGAGCTACAAGTTCTTAGTCTACCATAGGGGCACACTATCCCAAGTGGAGCCACTGTTATCACTTAAGAAATGATTTCCAAATTCGGAGCATTAGTTCTATTCCAAAGGATTGGTGTTATTCTTGGTCTAGTCTTTCCATGGTTGCTTTAGTGTCTAATATCTAGAAAAGAGTCTTGTTGGAAATAGGTTCAGCACTCCATTCTTGCCCATCACTAGGTCCCACATCACATATTATTTCCATGTGTCAAGCTTGTGTCAAGGTTTACATTTTACATTTGTTCCTATGTCACAATGCTAGATGGTGGTTAAGTCACTTTTATAGTTTTTAGATTCTAAGTCATGGGGTTAGAGTCTCATTTCCATCATCAGATAAAGCTCATCAACCTTGTTTTACACTTTATGGATCTCATATCATGTTTTGAAGGTCATGTGTTTGGCCATTTTGAAAAAAATTTGAAACTTGCTACAAATCCACGTTTTCATAGTGCAGACAATGTAAAAAACTAGTTTTGCGCTATGAAATCACTGAACTAGGAGTTTTCGTAGCGCGCTACGAAACCCCTGAAGCAGCTTGTTTCAGCAGAAAAACTGTGTTTACTAGTCAACTTCTAGAAGGGGTCCTGAGCAGCTGAGAACTTAGTTTTGAAACATGAAAGAGGCATTTCTTCCTAACATGGCAAAATACAAAAACATCTTTCAGTTTCTTCAAATTCGTTCTGAGGTGGGAGGAATTTATGGTTAAACTTGTGCTATGAAACTGCTGAAAGTCAAGCTTGGTCTTCTGGTTTTAGCAGTATTTTTCAAGATCAATTTCTGGTTACAGGAAAATGTATTATGGAATTATAAGGGATATTTATCTTCATAAAATCTCCATCTAAGCTTTTTATGATTACATTGGTAATAATCCAGCTAAGGGGGGGCGTTATTAAAGCAGGTGCATGGACAATGGAGATTGGAATAGGCTGTGGTTGGTTAAGGACCACCCGTTATCTTCAAAATTAAAGAGGGAAATGAGCTTTTTGTACGTCTGAATGCGCCTACCTTTTTTCGAAACAATTTCAGTATTTTCGGTGGACAAAGAAGTGAATCGTGAAATCAGCATGTTCCATTTTAGCGGGGCAGAATCAAAGTTAGTGTTGAACAAGTAGGTTGTACTGTTGAGTTTATCGGCTCGGTGGACTTGACAGGGTTCAGTTTTTTGAATCACTGCTTATAGTTAAAAAATACGCTAATGGTGCTCGAAATTAGGTGATTTCTGAATTAGATCGTGCTACTCTAAAATCTGATGGTGTTTTTGTAGTAGTACCAAGGGTTGGTTTACTTTTGGACATGCTAAATTTTCTCTCCTTTTTTTTCCTGGACACATTTGCCATGGGTTCTAGAAGCCTTATTCGAGGATGGTTTGCTGGTGATTGCTCGGATATGGATGCTCAAGTAGAATTTGGAGCATTCCAAAAATTGGGAGCTCCAACTAGTAAAAGACAAGTGGTATGATATGGCTCCTTTCTCTTCTCTAATCAATATTAGTACAAAATTTATCTCCATAATTGTAAATTATGATCAAATCAAATCATGGAAGCAGGGTTTATTACATTTCTTGTTGGTATCGGACCCTTAGGAGATAAATTCTTTTTCGCAATTTTCTCTGAGTAACCACCCAAAACTCTCCGGACTAAAGGAGGGGAAAATAAGTTTTGCTTCTCAAATTCGTCTTCTTTCGTCTCCATCAAAGAAAGATGACCTTCCCTATTAGGGAAGATCAATTCTTTTCAATTTGTCCTCGTGTCCTCAAAAGGATCCCTAGTTGTTTTAGAGGGGTTGCCAAAGGCGGTGTATAGGGCATAACTAGTAAAGCTTACAAGTAAACAAGATATGGGATGGTGATTAACGGTTGCAGTTTCAATTATTAGGTTAGATCCAATATCATGGTGTTTCCATTGAGTAATAACAAGTTTAACAGATCTAAACCAATACAATAGTTTCTATGGGCTACAAGACCATTGATGATACTTCCAACACCACGCCAAAAGAAACCCTTAATAACCTATCTCACTTTCTTCATAAGTGTTTTCAGTTGGGAGATACTAAGATTTCATTGATACCCTAATTTCAGAAAATGGATTTTTCATGTTTGACACATGTTTTTCAAGGACAGATTTTGGATAGTTGGAGGAATGTTTTAATAAACCAGGAGAGGTTTTTGTTCTGGACAACATGGGCTAAAAACACCTCCTTTGGTTTCATAAAATGTGTCATGGATGAGGAGATAAAGCCTTTGTTCCACGTGCCAATTTTCAAGGATCTAAACCTAAAAACAGGGAAACATGTTCCCTAATTTCTAGGGTTTGTTATCAGCAATTGGGTGACCACGTGGGAGGCTTCATCAAATTTGACTTCATGAGTTTGCAGCTGTCAAAGAATGCATTTAAATGTTTAGATAAGGTTGTTGTAATCATAATAAGGAGTTACACTCCTAGTTGTATTAGGTCTCTAGGACTACTAGTTAGTTGTCAAATGCATTTAAAGGTTTGTTTTATGGTTAGAATAGGTGTCACTAATGAAAAATTTGAATTCTCTTGATGAGGGATGATGGAATCCTAATTGTAAATTCTATATATAGAGCAAGAGGTCGAATTAGCAAGGGGTTGGAGACTTTTTGGCTCAGCTGCTGCTCTATGTGCAGACTGTGTATATTTTTAACCTAATGCAAATTTCTACTTAGACAACTCAAGATTCATGAAGAGTTCTTGTATGTTCTTGTTTTGATGGCATCTTCCAATACTTAAATTGCAGTGGTGTTTACTTGTGATACTCAGAACTCATCAATGATGCTCTGACTTCCTTCATAGATAAATTAACTATGTTTCACTATTTTATATTTTCATTTCTGCACTTGAACTCTATAATGGCTTGACTTCCATGCTAGGTAGAATGTTTTGGCTTCACTACTCAGGATTCAAAGAGAGTTTTTAATGTCATATTGTCTCATGGCTTTCCTCTTTCACTTACTTTCAGTGGTATGAATACATGTTACTTAGAACTCATCAATGATGCTCTAACTTCCTTCATGTATTTATAAACTGTGTTTCCTTGCATTGTATCTTTGTTGTGTTGATGCATAAAATCTCCCTATGCCCTGAATTCATGTTAAGCTAATCTTGTTGTGGTACTGAAACATACTTTGACTCCATAGCCCAATGGTAGCTAACCTTCATCTTTCAACCTATAAACATATACAATCACAAACCATAGAGTTAGCCATCTATCCATATATTTAATCAAAATCATTAACCCTTTGAGAGAGTCGTCTCAGGCTGAGGAGGCTAAGCCTTAGCTAAAAGATTGGTTTGAAATAGTTACACCGAGATAGTTTGATCAATAGCCTATCAGGGACCTATTTTGGTGTTAACAGCTACATCCACCCTCCAAAATTTTTCCTCAGCTTCATTTTGAAGCCTCCCTACCAACCTTTCACAACAGCATGTCTTGCCTTGTCAAGTACACAAGCTTCAGTGATTTCTTGTAGAATGACAGCCTGTCCATGAGAGCTTGTTGCATCCCCCTCACATTTTGTTCTTCCAGACTTAGTCCAATTGGAGGTTGAGTAGCTCTCTCAAGAAATTGTGCAATTCTGGAGGGGAACCATCCTTCCCTCTAGAAATTGTGCAATTCTGTCTAGCAGCCTACTAGGCTCCATAATTGTGGAAATATGCCAATCAAGCTTCAATGAGAAAATTGTGCAATTTCTCCCATCATGGATGATCAGCCCAAAAATTGCACAATTATGGGCAGCTGTTAGTTGCTCAGTGTAGAAATTACACAAACCTTCTGGATAGTCAACCCAACTCCCTCTCGTAAATGCACATTTTTTCCCCTTATCTGAGCAACTTGTTGCATGTGAAATTGGGTCGACCAGTTCCACCCGGGACCAAGAAAGCTTTACTTGCATGCATGGGTTGCTTTTTCTTAGAATAGAAAAATTCAACATGCAAAAAGCATCCCTAGATTTTAGGGAGTTATTTTTAGCAATTGGAGGTTACATGGAAAGAGAGTTTTAGAATCTTTCCTCCAAGTGTTGCTTTCTCCTAGATTTGTGGAATGTGCATCATGAGCCTAAAATTATTTATACAATGCTTCAAAGCTCACTTATTCACATCAATCTTGGAGCTTTGACATCCCACAACACATCCAAGAGTCTTCAACACATCCAACTCAACTATTCATGAGTAAGTCCGCTTAACTTGTATTTTGCAGCATTTTTGTTACTTTTTGTGTTTTCACTTGTGTGAGTGTTGTTTTCTTGATTTCTATCAATGATTTCTTTCATTTACATGCATACTAGCTTGCAATAGCATCGTTTCAGTTTTCGTTAGCATCTCACTACTGTCGCATGCATGAAACTGTTTTGCACAAACGGTCACTGATTCAGAGACTCCCTTAACCCACATGCATGTTGTTCATTCACTGTTTTCATGCATGATCACTCACTCCTGCTTACACTCAGTATTTCCATGCATTCACATTCACATTTTCTTTCAGTTACCCATTGGTGGGTCTGGGCGGCCTTGGCCTAGACTCTGCCTCACCAAGAAAACATTGCACAATCCTGAGAGGAAAGGCTTTGTATTCCTCTCATAGAATGTGAATTTCTACCTAGTCACTATCCTCCAATATTGCATTGTGAAATTCTGAGGGATCATGATTGCTAGCCCAAAAACTTGCGCAATGAAGTCACTGGACTTGCAACCACTGCCAGCTGAAAATATGCATCAAGCAATTCTAG
>APFE030461278.1:111080-159592 GCA_000404065.3 Pinus taeda | reverse complement strand
TCGCACAATGGTTCTGCTTGTGTAATCTGCTGACATAGTAGCTTAACCTGATTAATCAATGCCTTATTTAACTGAAGCGCTTCTGCTTTGAATTCGTCTACCTGAGGGATCTTTTTCATTTGCTCAATTTGAGTGGTTAATTGAGCGATTTGCTCATCTTTTGCTTTCATTGTTCCCTCAGTTGATATTCTTAATTGCTCCAGTGCCGCCGATAACTCCTTTTGCCTTTGGATTGCACCTTCATCAATCCTCTATTTTTGCTCTTGTAATTGCTTGGTCAGTTGATTATTGTTCTGTTGCTGCACTAGCAATTCTTGCTCCGCCTTGCTCTGCCCTCTACTGAACTTCTGATATTCTTGCCTGTAGTGAAGAGATGTCTTGGTCCTTGGTCTTTAATAAACTGCTTACCTCCGATGCTTTATCAATGGTTGCCACTGAATATGCTCCAGTGAATTGCGATAGCTTGGTTAAGTCATCAGAGGGGTCGAATTCCTCTTTCGATACAACATTGCTCGTTACTGTTAATTCAGGGAATGGGGAAGGTTGATCAGTTCTTCTCCTTTTCCTCTGTCGTTTTACAACAGCTTTATGCTTGGGGCTATAAAATACATCTAAAGGGGGGATCTCTTCAATTTGAAAAACGATCTCTCCCGTTGGATCTTTAGGAATTCTCTGGTTCTTTTGTTTTGGGTAGGCCGCTGGTTTCACCTGAAACCGGTTTCGATGTCGCTTCCTATGTACCACCTTCTTTAGAAACCTCATCATATTTTGAGCACTCTAGGTTATCAATAGTTGTACTGAATTGCTTCCATTGCTGGAGCAAATTCAGATCAACTAACGTATCATTGTTATTCTTAGAGCTACTCTCTTCTTGGGTCTTCGCTTGGGTTTCTTCTTATCGCTGCACATTTTCCTGGGTCACCTCTTGCCTCTGGTTATGCATTTCCTCCTGCTATTTTGATGTAGTAGGAGGTGGTGTATTATCTCGCTGCTCAGACTCACTTGACCTGGTTGTTGTTGGAACAGTCGCTAACAGGTCTAGAGGCAGAGTTTGCAACCTCTGTTCTCTAATTCTGTTAAATTCAACTAGCCCTTCATCATTATAAACATTTCTGGGAAGCGACTTGACTTGATACAATGATTTGGCTGACGCGAAAAAATCTTCGAATTTGTCTTCTTTGTGCTCGACCTTGGCCAATTTGGCCTGGTCGAGCGCATTGTAAGCGATCTTTCTTGGATCATACTTCCTTCTTGGAAGAGTAGCCAGAGTGAGAAAATTTATTTTCCCAGCTTCCTTCTCTACATGCTTGATGTCATGCAGGGTATACACTCCAATTTGTAATGGAAAAGAAGGCCAAACATGTTTTTTAGCTCTTTTCAGGGTCTGGGTAACCCCTTCAGCACTGATTTGATAACTACCTCCCTGGCAAGTAGCTTATCAGGGATGTAAAGTGGTAGCACATGTGGCCTGGCCTGACTGCCAAAACTCTGATGTAGGTGAATTTCTCCTCCCCAAACCAACTTGCTACTGTAGTCAAATCTACCCCTGCTTGCTCAGAAATCTTCGGGTCAGGCTTATTAAAAATGGAATAATGAATTGGCAACATAAAACCGTTGCAGATTTGGTATAGGTGGTGCTTATAACTAGTCTTCCATAGTTTTTGATAATATATGTGAATGGATGTGGGGTCTTGCGACGTCCACCTCCATCCCAGCACAGGAAACTCAGAATTAAAACACAACACACCCATTACATAGGCACTGTAATAAAATGGCAGAATAAGCCTCTCTGTGACACGATAGTCAGACCTGAAATCGAGGATGGCTTTGGCTAACTTGTCGGATAATATGACCGCCCAATCCATAATTTCTCCACTACATGTTGCCTCCATTAGGGGAACCATTTCTATGGTAAAATTGGCAGAGTCATGCAATCCCCATAGCCTACACATCATAATTCCAGCATAACAGTAAGGAGAACACAGGGAGTCAACTGAGTACTTACTCGAGGTTTCATGCTTGTGTTTTGCTGGATTCTGTCTCCAGCCTTGAATTGGTTCAGACTCGGTCTCGTTCTCTACTCGAAATTTCTCCAAAAATGCAGCATTATATTTCTTCTCTTCTTGCGGCAGGTGATACATTAGCCTTAGGTCTTCGGCTCGAAGCAAACCGAAAATCCTCCCGTCCGTAGCGTTAAACAGTCTGTTGATAATTGGAAGCTCTTGGATTTCCCACCTTACCACATCCGTGTAAGGAAGAACCTGCTCCCGAGCCGCTATTCTGTGTAGAAAGGAGTCGGCCAAGTCTTTTAAATTGGCATCAAATTTGCTGGTATTATCACATAAAATTTCTACTTCGGTCACCTTTGGGCCTTCTGCTTCAATCAAATTATAAGTCCCTTGCCAAGTGGTCCTGGTGATTCCTAAGCATGTTGTATCTGATATAAGCCCTTTATTCTTTCCAGTTGGATCAGCGACAGCTAGCCCTGCGGCTGGCGGAGCAGTAGGCATTGTAGTCTTCTTGGATTTCTTTCCCATTCCACTTTCTTCTGTTTCTATGGAAGAATTTTGCGTAGAGTGAAAGATAAGCGCAACACATGCAACAATAACGTGAATTGAACAAAATGAAATATATATATCTAGGTGCATTCATAGCGATCAATCGACTTAAGGCGGCCTTAGGATCAAATCCGTGGATAGATCTCAAGCCTGTTATTCTCATTAAATGGTCGTTATGACCTGTCAATCTCATTAATTCCAGTTGCTTTGATTAATGGCTGAATGATTTATTTGAAGCATGCTTTGGGTGATTTGGCGGTTTGAACGCGGATGAGCGGCTTTCCAAAGGATATGGCCTTAATTACGAATAAATCATATTAAACCGCCTTTATGACTGTTACTTTGAAAACTATGCTATTTTACCCTTTACGCAATCGGGCATCGGGAAATGCTAAGTTATTGCATTGGTTTTGTTTGGAATCCCCGATCGCCGATAGCGATATCACATCGCGTCGGGCATATCTGGTAGGGCCGCTTAGGATGAGGGCATGGTAAGTCGCTGATCACTGATATCACATCGCATCGGGTGAAGTGGAGCTTCTTTGCACTATAAGTGTTATTGCCGAGTGCCGATCACCGATTTCGCATCGAATCGAAGCAAGGATCATTACTCATGTTACTTTATGCTTTGCCGATATCTGATTGCGATTTCGCATCGGTGAAAACCAAGATGTCCCTTAAGTTGAGCTTTCTTTGTCATTGCGATATGCGATCTTGTGATCGCTTTATCGCAATGATAAAGGTAAATCGTTTTATGTTGGGGTTTATCGATTGGTTTTATTTAAAAGGCTTTTTAATGATGTTCCCTTTGATTCAAGTGTTTTTTGAAATATAACTTTAAATTGATACAAATTTGAAACAAAAATTAAAAAAGGGACCCATTTCACATTATAGTTTTTGAATTTAAATGATATGAAATGGGGGGTTGTTGTATGGCACAAAAGGTACTAGACATGGTCAAAGGAAAAGTAAAGAATCCTACAAAGGATTCTAGCGATAGTAAGAAAATGAAATTCAAGGAACTAGAATTGATGGCCAAGACTCTTATGGTAGAAGGAATAAAGGACAAACTTGTCCCACTCATAGTTAGCATCGATCATGCTCAAGAAATGTATGAAGCCTTGTCAAAGTTATTTACTATTATGAGCATTGGTCAAGTAGCAAGTTTGAAGAATGAGCTAACGACCACAAACATCATTCAAGAAGGCATAGTGGAATCCTTCTTTGTGAAGATAGCCAGAATAAGGGATGTTCTTTTGGCCATTGATGAAATTGTTTGAGACAAAGAATTTGTGATCACTGTCCTATTAGGGTGACCACCTACTTGGGGTGCATTTGCTGCAACTCCTAATAGTTGGAAAGAAGCTTCCACTTTTGAAGAGCTATGGACTGCTTGCAGTCAGGAATAATTGAGGATCTCTTTAGTTTCCAATATGAAGGCATTTCAAATACCTACATTGCTCAACATAAAGGAAAGCAATTGAAAGGACCAAGGAAGAAATTTGACATTTCTAAGGTATAATTATATCAATGTCATAAGAAGGGTAACTACAAGAGTGATTGTCCTGTTAATCCAAATAATAAGAAGAGAGATATAGATTATGCAACATTACTGAAGAAGGAGACCCAAAGGATGCTAAGCTCAAAAAATCTCACATTAGGGACTTACACTAACAAGCCCTTTTCTTGTAGCCTTAGATATCTTATTTTATATTTTGATGTTTTAGAATTTACAAGTTTTTAACATATTTTGGAAAAGATATTTTTATTGTTTTCATAAGTTTGTAGGTATCCCTCAAGTTTTGTGAAGAAACTTCAACAAGGTAAGCTTCCCTTCAAATGTTTTGCTTGTGGTATAGTTGGTCATTATGCTACCAAATGTCTTCATAAAGATAACCATGATAAAGGGAAGGATTCTGCAAAAGGTAATAGCAAACAATTTGTTAATATAAGAAGTTATTATACTCATGAAGATAGTGATGGCATGTCTAATAGTAATGAAGGCGAATATGAACAAGATATTAAACTAATCATGGCTTATGAAAATGATGAGTTTGTGGATGCCTTAGAAGAAGAAGTTTTTCTTGAAGAAATCACTCAAGTTAAAATCTATTTGGAAGAAAAGAATATGGTTATAGACACTTTCACAAATCAACTCACTGAAAGGCAAAATCACAATGAAAATTTAGAATGTGAAGTAGTGTGTCTAAGAAAATAACTTGAGAAGACAATATCTTTGAATCTTAGATTTGCTAAAGGATCAGAAACCTTAGATGAAATCATCAAGGTTCAACATTCTCCTCTTATAAACACTATTCTCGGATACACTAGAGAAACATCCCAACCAGAAAATCCTTCATCCATCGCTAGAAGCTATCGTGATGCAACAAAAACCAGTGAAAATGTGTCAATCCTCAGTGAAAGCCTAATTGTTCTCCCCAGGTAAATCATTCTCATTTTAATCCAAAGGTGAACATCAATAGAAGCACCAACCAAAAGGTTAACAATACCAAAATAGTTTATAATCACAAAAACTTCTTCTTTAATGGACAATGTTTTTCATGCCATAAATTTGGTCATAAGGCTGCTCAATGTGTTGCTTACAAAACTATCATGACCAGAGAAGCAAGAAAACAAAGGGGCGTGACTGGAATCAAGAAGAGCTCTTATAATAACTTTTATCCTCTTGAAGATGAAATTGAATGTTCATTTTGCAATAACTTTGGTCATGAAGAATCTGAATGTAGGAGAAAATTTTGGCCAACATATCAAAAGGAGCAAACATCATCCAACTCCAAGGTATGGAAAAATAAGGAACTACAGTCAGAAAGATGTGGCATATCTCTGTTTGCAGAAGGACAAGAAAATTAGTGGTACATTTATAGTGAATGCTCATAACACATGACATGTGATAAAGATAAACTCATTTCATACAATGCTTTAGAGAAGGAAATAATGTCTCTTTTGGAAATGACACACCAGCTGTCATTAAGAGTAAAGGTTTTGTTTATCTAAAAGAAAAGGTTAAAGTTGGAAATATTATGTATGTTGATGGTTTAAAGCATAAATTATTGAGTAATAGTCAAATGTGTGATCAAGGAAATGAAGTTGTGTTTCGATAAAAACAATGTGTGGTTCGTGAGCTTGACACAGGAAAGACCATAATCAAAGGTACAAGAACTCCATGCAATCTATATATAGTAAAAGAAGGTCAAGAACAATGTTATCTAAGAAAAATAGAAGAGAACTGGTTATTCAATAGAAGATTGGGGCATCTAAGATTTTCTTAAATAAGAAAATCATGCAGGCTCAATGTTCTTCATGATCTTCCAGATCTCATCATCCCAAAAAATACCATCTGTAAACCATGTCAATTCGGTAAGAAAACCAGAGTTCAGTTCAATGCAAAGGAAGGATCAGAAATTAAGCCTCTTAAACTCATTCATACTGATTTGTGTGGACCAACAAGGAAAAACTCACCTCATGGAGAAGAATACTACATTTTATTCATTGATGATTTTTATAGAATGTGTTGGATTGGTTTACAAAAACATAAAGATGAAGCATTTGAAAAGATAAAGTCTTCAAAAATTTAGTTGAAAATGAATTAGATATAAAAATAAAATGTCTCAGATCTGACTGGGGAGGAGAATTCATATCAAATATATATTTTTAATTTTGTGAACAATATGGAATAAAGAGACAATTCTCTATTACCAGAACCCCTCAACAAAATGGTGTGGTGGAAAGAATGAATAGAAAAATTCAACAAATGGCTCAAGCTATGCTTGATGAGTCTAGAACTCCTGATACCTTCTGGGGTGAAGCTGCACATATTACAGTAGATATTCCAACAAAGCTAATGTATTTGTAAATAGTGATCCAACTCCACATGAACTTTGGTATGGTAAGCCTCCCACTGTAAAACACTTCAGAGCTTTTGGAAGAAAATGTTTCCTCAAAAACACTATTGAAAAACTTGGTAAGTTTGAACCCAAAGCAAATGAAGGAATATTTCTTGGTTATTCAACTAGAAGTAAAGGATACAAATGTTATAATAAGAGAATTTGAAAAATTGTTGAATGCATTGATGTTGTAATTGATGAAGTATGCAGAAATCCAAAACATGAGACATCAACAAAGGAAGATGATAATAAAGAAGACGATGAATGCTTTCCCGTATCAAATCGAAATGATATAGAGGAAGAAACCAATAAAGCATAAGAAGAAGATAAATCTAATAGGGAAAATGATCCATCTAGTTATGTTCAAAAGAATCATCCAGAATCTCAAATTCTAGGAGAAAAAGGGTCTAGACCACTAACAAGAAGAACTCTTATAGGATCTTCTAGTCATCTATAATTATTTCCCTCCATAGAAACATAAAAGGTAAATGAAGCTAGCAAAGATGAATGTTCGGTTAAGGCCATGGATGAAGAACTTGACCAAATTGAAAAGAATGATACTTGGGAATTAGTTCCTAGACCTCATGATAAAAATGTTATAGGAACAAAATGGATATTCAAGAATAAGTTGAATGAAAATGGAGAGGTAATTAGGAATAAAGCAAGGCTTGTTTGTAAAGGGTATGCTCAACAATAAGGTATAGAATTTGAAGAAACTTTTGCAGCTGTTGCTAGACTTGAAGCCAAAAGAATGTTTCTTGCTCTTTCAATTTTTCAAAAATTCAAAGTTTGTCAAATGGATGTAAAATATGCATTTCTTAATGGATATTTAGAAGAAGAATTATATGTTGAACAAACATAAGGCTTCATTCTGGGAAATGATGAAAAGCTTGTATGAAAACTCAAAAAGGGTTTATTGTTGGGTTGTGTTATATTCTTTCCATGACTAGCCTATGTAGTTAACAGGGGGGTTAGAGGGGGGATGGAGCCGCCCCATATTAGGTTGGGTGGACCTACCTATGGTTTTGTGCATGGTTTTCGCACATGGTTTTGGTCCATGGTTTTGGACGGGATGCTTTTCAGTCCATGGTATTGGATGATTCGACATGTATAAATATGTATTGTAACATTGAAAGGAACATAATGAAAAGTCAAGCTAGTAGTCCTGGTTTTGGGATCCAGGGGAAAATCTTTGTGTATATGTGTTTTATGTGTTATACTCTCGCATTGTTTATTTTCTATGTTTTAGAATTCGTATGGAGGTAATTTTTGTACAGGGTTAAAACCTACATTTGGTATTAGAGTTGTTTTGGCTTCAAGGGGATGCCTTTGTCGCTAAGGGGTTTTCGCTCGGGCCTGTGGAGGACCCTGTTCAGTGGGAGATTTGTGGGATCAATTCTGGTGGTGAAAGAAGATGATGAGCAGTGGAAAGATAGAGATTAAGAAATTTAAGGGTCAGAGTTTTGAGTTATGGAAACTCAAGATGGAGGATTTGTTGGTGGATATAGATCAGTGGATTGTGGTAGATCCGGGTACCAAATCAACAGGAGTGTCTGATGAAGAATGGAAGAAGTTGGATTAGAAGGCTAAAAGCATAATATGATTGTGTGTCTCAGATTCAGTATTGTTGAATGTATCAAGGGAAGCTATGGTGAAGGCTTTGTGGGACAAGTTAGGGACTTTGTACAATTCCAAGTCTCTAGTGAATAAATTGTTCCTATGGAAAAAGTTGTATAACCTGAGGATGAAAGATGGAGACTCGGTGATAGAGCATCTGAACGCATTTAATACCATGGTAAGTCAATTATTATCTGTTGATATTAAAATTTCAGGTGAAGATAAGTGCATCAGTTTGTTGTGTTCTATACCATATTTGTGAGATAGTCTGGTCATTGCAATAGGTAGTAATGTAACTGCCTTGCAGTTTAATGAAATAGTCTCATCCTTGTTGACAGAGGAGATGAGATGGAAAAATATGGAGAGCCAGAATGGTGATGCCTTGCCTATATGAGGACGATCCCAGAACAAAAACAAAAATAAGTCATCAAGTGGGAGATCTAAATCTAGAGGGAGATCTGATGATGCTCCTTTACAAATGTCCAAGACAGTTTGCTAAGTGGTTGATCATGGAATCTTCCAGAAACTTCTCCTATGACACTTGCCTCTCTGAATTTGCCCAGGGATGAGTAAGAGATCCAAGAAATTGCCAAGTGGAACCAAATGTAACAAGTGGAATGACACTAATCAAAACCCTAGAGATGACTCACACCCTTGCACACATCTATAAATGGATTCCTCATTTAAGAGATCTAGAGGATGGAATTTCGTGAATTCTAAGGAAGTGCTGATAGTTTGTATTTGAGAAGAGAGCATTGTATTGCTGGTGTGATCTTGCTATTTCATAAGGTGAATAGGGATTGATGCTGGGAGGATGATGCTGGATCAGACAACTGGGTTGTAATTATCCCTTCTATTTAATAAAGTTCTTCAATTTTTCTTCCATATAATTGTGTATTTGTGAATGTTATCATTTGTGAATGCTATTGTATGCTCATTATATATCTGATTCTATAATGATTATATTATAATAGATCAAGATGCTTTGACGGTTCTCTGTTACTGTGTTTCTACAGGTACTCTCCAAGCAGGATAAGTATGGAGAGGAGTTGCAATCTCTTTCAAGGGGGAGAGAGATCAAGCAAGGGATTAGCAGAAGTTCCGGGTTGGTTCCATTTGTCTTTCTCTTATCTATTATACATAGAAGAAATCGTGAATTGCTTTAAACTGTTGTTTTTAGGGTAGCTGCCAAACCTAGAGGGCTAGTTGATCAAAAAGACACTAGTTTTCCGAGAAACAAAATGGCGACTCCGGTGGGGATCAAATAGATGTTTTTTTGTTGTTATTGTTTGTTTTATAAACTATAGACGGAGCTTGAAGTCAGCCAGGTAGCCTTTGAACTACTCTTGCTCTGCAATTGCATAGTAGATGAATGTTGCTTTAGTCAATTTTGGTTTAGTTTATGAATTAAACATTTGACTTACAAGCATTCTAGATGCCCTTTTGGTAGCTCAATAACCTCTCAAGACATTCCTTTGTACTTTTCTCTTTACTGTTCATCATAGGTCAGCTTAACTCATTGAAATCAGCTGCATATTTGAGCCAAAACCCACTTCAGTTGCACTCCCTATCCCATCGCACTATCTGTCACTGTAAACCAATATGCATCACACTTCCCGAGTGTAGTAGGTGCGATGCATCCCTGTTTCTGTGAAGCCCAGGTGCGATGACTGACTAAACCTATTTCCATTCTTGAAATTGGGGTATTTGTCCTTATTTTCAATCTTGTTTAGTTGATTTTCTGTTTATGAATAGTGCCTCCTTACTGAAGCCTGATTGCATCTCATAGATCAGCCTCCATTGATTAGGATTAGTAAATGTTTTTATGTATTTTTCCATCATTTGCAATCCTTTGTTGAAAAGTTGCTTAAATCGATCTATCGCTTTGGTACAAAAAGTGTCGTAATTGTCGTTTTGTGTCAAAAAGAGAAGTGTCATTGATTCTTCCTTCCCTGGATAGTCGATTGAACTTTTTGCCATGTATTTGATTTGATCTGTTGATATTCGAAGTGTCAAAAGCATTTTCTATTTGAAATTGAAAAGTGTTGTTTAGTCTTCCTTTCTATTTTGAAAAAGAAATTGTCGAAAATGTCGCTTTGAGTAAAATATTTCAAATCTTTGGTACACTTAGTTTTCCTTTTTGGCATTTTTCACATTAAGGGGAACGAAAACAAATACATGCATTTGCATTTACATATAGTTTGTGTGCAAAAAATGATTTAGGAAAGTGCATTAGTGTGTGCTCTTTGCTCTTTGTTTGAAAGAATTGTATTTTCCTTTCCCTGGTAGCTAGGATTTTCATTGCTAAAAATAAACAACGATTGTTTATCATTGTAGATTGCATTTTAGGTATTTCAAATAAACATAACACAATGAAACATTGAAAGGAAAACTTTTAAACAAGATTAACTCTAAAATAAATTTCAATGAACCTAACAACGCTTTGGAACTTAACGCACCACATCTAGAAGTCTAGGCTAGAGACGCGTTCTGGTGTCGTAAAAACTAGTAACTATCGTTTTCATTGAAGGTTGGGTGATTCCTCCTTGATACGAAAAGTGCTAGCACAGATTTGTGCTCCTTGTACTATCGAGTATATATTGGGAGACCACAATAGGATTATATCCTTTATCCATAGGAAGTCGATTCTGCGGCCCTATCGATTACAATGCACTGAGCACAACATTCAGGAAGATTGACTGCCGTACATAAGTCCTTGGTAATTTCTCTTTAATTTATCACCAAGGTGTATATTGCAGTTTTGTGATTGGTTTGGTAATCCCTCTGTCTAGATTTTCCAGAAGAGTCACTTTCATTCCTTTTTGACTCTTTAAAAGAAAAGGTCCATCTGAGCACTTGTCACTTCAGGCTCATTAAAAATTGAAGGGGACTAGATTCATCTTTAGCTTTTTCTCGACTCTTAAAAATTGAAAAATCAAAGTTGTGTCAAAGCATCATTAGAATTAATTGAATTCAAAATAAAATCATTTTCCCCTTAATTTTGAGTTGATCAAGTAATCCGCAATCATGGAATAAAGTCAATCAAAACCCCGTCGTTCACGAAGACTAGTGAGTCAACCATATTTGACTGTAAAAAATAAGCCATTCCAGGCAAAACGGTATTGTTTAACTGAGTCCAATTCATTTGGTTTATTTGAAACTTTTGTTTCAACATCGTTAGAGACTACAGTTACTCCAATCATTTCTGGTACATCTGCCTTTAGAGAAGAAGTTCCAAAATTACAAGAGGACATTAGAACTGATCCTAATGTAATGGTAGACATTTCTATACCTGAAACAACTCCATCTAGAGTTGATCTAGAGACTGAAGTTCACTTACCTGAACATCTGGAAGTTGAGTTTCAGAATTCAGAAGGTGTCACCCCTCCAGTATCTGTCACTACAGAAGCTATACCTTCTTCGGCTCCAGAAATCTTTTACGGACCTGACAGTCTACCTCTTCCACCTGGTCTGATTGCTATAGAGGAGATAGTAGAGGATCCTCCATCCAGTACCTCGTTACATTTTGGAACTGGGATTCCTTTGTATCCTTCTACTCCTGAGTTTGATTCTTTTAATCATCCTTCATCACAAGTTCTTGTCGAATCGCTACGAAATATTTTGGATAGATTAAACATGTCTAAGCAACCATCAACATCTAAGACTGTGTCATCTGATACAGCTACATCAGAACTTCCTGCTATCGTTCCTACAATGTTTGCTGGTATACCATCTGTTCCAACTATATCAATCAGTAGCAGGAGTCCACTTAGAGGCTAATTCAACAACATGGTCTGCTCCTATTTATTCATTTGGAGTCCTATCGGGTATTTCTTATGTTGAAACTCAGCAAATTGATCCTGCATGTCAGTATCAATTTGGGCAGACCAGTTTTCAAAGACAGATATATCCTTTGAATACTGGACTACCGCCATATGGAGGGCAGTATGATTTTTCATTATTTGCTCTTGGGGAACAAACATATGAGAGTTTACAACAAAATTTAGGTCAAACTAGAATTACATCCAGTGGTTGGGTACTAATATTGCCACAACAACCAAGGTTTGTATATTCAATGCAACCGATCCAACCTGTGTCAAATATTCCCACTACACATGCTATTGTGACTGTGTCTCAAGTACAAGCACTACCTATTGTGTCTCAAGCTCAAGTCTCTCAAGTTGCAATACAACAACCTCTTATCTCTACGACTCAATCGCAACCTCAGGTTAGTGTTTCCTTACCTGGAACGATTCAGGCTCAAACGGGTATTATCACTCCACATATTGGTCAATCTTCAAGTATTGAACAACAACAAATGGTCCAACAACCATGGCTGGTGCAATACCAGCAATCGTAATTCCAGCAAATCCACCCTCAGTTTGGTCTTGGTCAATATCAAACCTACCGAGGACCTGAGCAACAAGGCTTTATAGGTAATGGACAACCACATTCTCAAAACAATTATCAACAACCACACTATAATCATTATGTCCAACACCCTTATCAAAGTTACTAGCATCAGATATATTATGTTGGTATGCAAAGACCTACTGCTCAGGCAATTCCATCTTATCCTGGGTATGCTTCACCTAACCTGAATCAACAGTTGACTTTCGTAGTAATCTAGAATTACCATATTTGAACCAGCTGACGAATGATCCAATTGCATACGCCCCTTGGTGGCTAGCGATTCCTCATAAACTTCCCTCCGATATTCCTAAATTCAATGGAAATCTAAGTGAAGATCCATCGAATCACGTAATGACTTTTCATTTGTGGTGCTCATCTAACACCCTGAATGATCATTCGATTATGCTTCACCTTTTTCAGAGAATGCTAACTGGTCCGATAGTGAAATGGTATATTGAATTGCCTAGAGCTTCGTTTGAAAATTTCAACACCCTTGCCACTACTTTTTTAACCAATTTTTAGTTACCCATAAGGTATGAAATAGGAACAGAACTCCTTACCAACTTTAAACAGACCACGACCACCCACATATCTAATCATATTCATGAGTGGTGGTGTCATCATTGAATGGTAAAGATGTATGTTCCCAATCAGCTGTTAGCTAAGTGGTTTATTAAGTCCTTATTTCCATCTATCACTGATGACGTGGTGAAAGGAGGAGTTTTCACTGAAGAGCAAGTCATTGCTTGTGCCCAATATTTGGACTTGATCTATACTCAGTATGGCACACTCGACGACAAAATTCCTGATGCTCTAAGACCAGAATTTTTCGTTCCACCTCCTCCTAAATCGAATATGGATTCTCATGTCGGTGACGACGTGATCAGTACCTCAAGCACACAAACTACAAAGGCTCCATCTGTTAAAGCTCTTGCAGTTTCTAGTCAGAATGCAAATGAAAAAAATCTTGCCTCAGAGATTAATGTCGTGTCGTCTGACAATAGCAAGAATCCAAAGCAACAAGGGGGAAAGAAGAAAGGGAAAAATAATAAGAAGAAACAGGAGAATTCGACTCCTGAAAAATCTTCTGAGAACCCTACTGGGCCAAAGAAACGTCCTTATTTTCCATGTTACATACGTAATGAGGAGCATTATATGAAAGATTGTCCACATTGAGCTGAGGTTGCGAAATTTTTAAAGACTTCAAGTACCTCAGCAGTGTTGACTGATCCATTTCCAAACCCAGAAACTAATCTGGTTGCTATCGTTCATGCTTCCACATCCCAAGTGCTTATGTTATCCATCTCAAAATAGCAAAATGATGCTTTGATATCGACAAGAAATAAAGATTATGGGAATCCATTATCATCAAACAACCAGGCTACAGATCAACCTAGTGGTTCGACAACGACTTCACAAGAAGTTGTTCCACCCATTATTCTTGAATTAACTATAAAGCCGCCAAAGGGAGTCATACATAAATCGACATTTAGTCCTTGTGCTCGAGCTGCACAAAATTTTAATATAGTGGAGGATCTGGCTCAATTGCCATCCGCTATGTTGACACTTGAGGTACTGCAGAATTTCCCCTCCCCAAAGCAGGCTTTGATATTAGCAATAGGTGGGATTGATCCAACGGATTCCAATCTTGTGGCCTTTAATCATAAAGGATATACACCTCAGTTACCGGCCCAACTCGGTCTCCTTATACAAGTAGAAGCCCTCAATAAAACTATTCATCGAACAATCATCGATGAGGGGGCATATACCTATATAATGTCAATGCGTTGCTGGAAAACTCTTGGTTCACCACCATTGTCGCGATCATCAACAACATTAAAAGCATTCGATGGAAGAACATACACTCTGTATGGGATTTTAAGTAACTTGCAAGTTGAACTGGGGGGAAAGACAGTAGAGATTGAAGTCGAGGTCATTGATGGAAACCTTGATTACAATATCTTACTGGGAAGGCCCTGGATTTATGCTATGGCTGCCGTTGTGTCTACATATTTTAGAAATATTGCATTTCCCTTCCAAGGTGAATTACAATCGTTGACCAACTAGCCTTTTTTCCTAACAATTCACAAGCTACTAGAAGCATTCCATTGATCCATGGAAGTTCTCAATTGCTTTAAAATGTCGGAGTAGGTCTCCTAAAAGACCCTTCCTTAATGGGTACTTTTTCCCTCCCGCCTCCAACCGGTCTTGTGGAAGTGGCCATAGTGGAAACCTATCATATGATATCTTCTACATCATTTAAGATAAAGAAGAGCTCCGACCATTTTGATAGTGCAGATCATAGTGAGGTGTTTCCACCAAGCCCCATAGAATCTTTGTAGCAATCAATTTTCTGGGCCTAGGTGGCAAACCCAAATCAGCACTCAACAAGTGTTTGGATAGATACGTCTTTATAGTATGGTACCTCTTCTAATCCTTGGTCTCATATACATTCTACAGACAAAGGAATCATCCAATCCATGATGATAGGAGAGACGCTATGGGAAGATTACCACCATCGTTCCCACCTTCAAGCTGACAATGAAGATTATTCAAATGACCTCAATCATGCTTCAGGTTTTTATTTTTATTAAACACTGTAAATACAATGGATTCTAAGTGAAATCCGTCCAATATTAAAGAAACTATTGCCATTAATATGTTGACCAAATCTAATGTTGTGGAGAATATTCACATTGGCAAATATTATTCTCCATCAGAACTGGAAATTTACTGCGCTCTCTTTCACGAATTTAGAGATGTCTTTGCATGGTCATATGAAGAAATGCTAGGAATTGACTCGAGAAGCATTGAACATGAAATCAAGATGTATCCAGATGTCAAACCAGTACAACAACGACTTCGACCTGTCCATCCAAAGAAAGTCGTTGCCATTAAAACAGAAGTTGAAAAACTTTTGCATGTTGGTTTCATTTACCCTATTCCTCTCACTAATTGGGTATCGAATATTGTTCCTATAATGAAAAAACAAGGAACGATTAGAGTGTGCATCGATTATAGGGATGTAAATCAAGCATGTCCAAAGGAAAACTATCCTACACCCTTCATCGACTAGATAATTGTTGAATGTTCCAGATGCAAAATATTTTCATTCATGGATGGATTTTCCAGATACAATCAAATCAATATACGCCCTCAGGACCAGTCGAAGACTGAATTTATATGTCCGTGGGGCACATTCACATATCGTAAATTACCTTTTGGTCTAAAGAATGCAGGGGCAACTTTTCAGAGGGAAATGAACTACGCCTTCCATGACATCAAACACATCGTTCAACCATATCTTGACGATCTACCGGTTCATTTGCGAAAGCGGATTGATCATCTGCAGTATTTAAGAGCCATATTTCTATGTTTGCGACACTACAAAATATGAATCAATCCGTGCAAGTGTGTGTTTTGTGTTAGTTCTGGTCGATTACTTGGTTTCGTAGTTTCTAAGGATGGAATTCGAATCGACCCATTTAAGGTTTAGGAAATCCTTGACATGCCTCCACTTTCAAATTTGCTTCAGATTCAGAGACTCCAAGGGAAAGCTAACTTTCTAAGGAGGTTCATTCCACATTATGCTGAAATCGCTAAAGGTTATACACATGTTTTGAAAAAAGTAGTACCCTTCCACTGGGATCAGGTTCCGCAAGCTTCCTTTGACACTTTAAAAGATTCCCTGATAAAAGCATCATTAATGTACACTCTCGACTATCAAAGAGACTTTAACCTGTATCTCGCCTCTGCAGATACAACCATTGCCATGGTTTTAGTGCAAGAAGATAATGAAATAGAACATCCTATATATTATTTAAGTCACAATATTAATGATACAAAAAGCAAGAACTCTTATGTTAAAAAGTTGGCTTTAGTAGCCGTTCAAGTAGTACAAAGATTTCGACACTATGTTCTCTTTCACAAGACTACCATTGTGTCAAATTGCAACCCTATGACCTACATTATGTTGCGTTAATTACTGGGGGGAAAATATTCCAAATGGATAGCCATTTTGCAAGAGTTTGATCTAGAACTCACCAAATCCAAATCAAAGAAATCTCTCATCTTTGTAGAGTTACTTTGTGACCTTTCGTCATCATCCAACGATTAATATCCAAAGCATCAATCGTGGATGAGACTCTATTTCTGATTTGCTCAAGTGATCTGTGGTATGGGGATATACTGGTCTATCTCCAAACCCAAACTTTTAGGCCTAACACCTCTCGCTCTGAACAACGGTGTACTTGATACCAAGCCAAGGATTACCTAATCGTTGGTGATACACTTTACCGTCATGGTGTCGATACAGTTCTACGAAGGCGTCTCATGCATGAGGAGGCCAAAAAAGTTTTGAATGGTTGTCATTCAGGTGCTTGTGGGGAGCAGCTATCTAGTTACGCTACTACAAAAAAGATCTTACGAGCTGGTTACTTCTAGCCCACTATATTCAAATATTGCGTAATTGCAGTCAAAAGTTGCCATGCTTGTCAAATTTTTGATAGCAAAACCAGATTACCATCTGCGCCACTGCATCCAGTAGTTTTTGTTGGGCCATTCGCTAAATGGGGCATTGATTTCATGACATGTAACCCCACCTCGGCCGGGGGGCATGGGTATATTATAGTCGTAGTCGACTATTTTACAAAATGAGCCGAGGCGATGCCTACATTAAACAGCAATGGCGAAACGACTGCTCTTTTCTTTTTTAATCATGTAGTTTCTAGATTTGGTGTACCACAAGCTCTATTCATAGATCATGGGTCGCATTTTTGCAATCACATGATGATCGAATTGACTACCAAGTTAAGACTATCCCATGATAGTTCTACTCCATATTATCCGCAGGCTAATAGACAGGTCGAGGCAATCAACAAAGTCCTTGAGCATGATTGGAGTCCACAAATGGAATTGGTATTTAATCCTGTACTCAGCTCTGTGGGCATATAAGACTTTGGTGAGAAATGCAACTGATTTACACCCTTTCAATTGGTGTATGGTCTAGAAGTGGTCTTACCAATTTAGTGCAAAATCTCATCCCTCAAGCTTGCAATTGATATACTTCCCGAAACTTTTGAAGAAGAGGCTCGTTTCTTGGAACTAATCCATCTGGATGAAACCCGTCATGATGCCTCATTGGCTAACAAGGCACATAAGAAACACGTCAAGGCGCAATATGACAAAAATGTCAAGCCTCGTGTCTTCTCAGAAGGTGACTTGGTCTTGCTTTACGATCAGGACTTTGACAAATTAGGAGCAGGTAAATTTGAATCATTATGAATGCACCCATACATTGTTAAACAGGTATTGACAAAAGGAGCCTATGAGCTGGTCGATTATGATGGGATTCCACTGTCACAACCCTGAAACAGGTTGTATCTTAAACGTTACTATGCTTGATTAAGGATAGTAAACCTTATTGTGTATATGATTTTATTGCATTTTTATTTTTCTTTTAGAGTTGTCATTTTGGTTAGGTAATCCCCTTCGCATTTGTTGTAGATGTCAGAATTTTTGGAACTATTTGTTGGGTATGCCGATGGAGCTAGTCGTAGTATGCAGAACCTATCTTCTACATCCTAGGCCATTTTCGCTCCAAGCGGCGAGTTAGTGAGTTTTAGGGGGGTATGTATTGGTCGATCGACGAACAACATCACTGAGTATAACGCATTGATTGAACTTCTCTCTGATGCCATTTCACATGGCATACATTGACTCGTTGTCAAGCTAGATTCATAGCTCATCATTCTACAGCTTACTGGCGTTTACTCCATTCAGAACGCAACTATTTATTGCATTTTCCTAAGAGTCAGGATTTTGGAAAGACATTTTGATTCCATTCAATATCAACACATTTCTAGAAACTCAAACACATTGACTGATTCATCAGCAAACTATGTGTTAGATAGACATTTGTAGCATTTGTAAAGAAAGCATTTTACATCAACATTTGCATCAGGATTGCATAACTTAACCAAAATAAAACTCCGAAAATAAAAAATATATAGCTATTTATAGTTTTTACAAAAAAATTTGTGTCCAAGGCAAAATTGGTCATCTGACCAAGAAACTCAAAAAGTAATGTAGAAAAGCATCCTAGACTAATGATGTTGGTGATAACATGTCACCACCTGTGCGATCACGCACAGGAGCCTAGTCCATCGACTCGACACGCCAAGAGTATGGCGTTGTAACCTCAAAGGTAGCTCATCAGTCCTAACATCCTGAATACCGAGAGTGAGGCCCTCATAATCCTACAACACTGCCAGGGTCTTTGATAAGTCCAGATCCCGAAGAACGACCCTCCCTACAGCCTCTCCTGTTGGAGCATCATCTGTCGCCCGTGGGCGTGCCACTAGCCGCACTGGTCTAATATCTGCACACACATATAAGTCTGATTAGTCTTGGTAACATTAAAAAAACACAAAAACATTATAAAAGTGATAAACAAAGATGTGGTCAAATCATTTTACCTATGGCACTCCACTGCTCGCCAACTGGTAACGCAAAATTTGGGTCGCCTCGGAAGTCCATCCCAACGTATGGATAATCTACAAATACCATCTCTTGATGGTGGAACCACTCAAAAAAGGCATCAAAGAAGGAAATCTATGACCAACCGACATGTCTGGCCATAAGATCGACCCATCTCTGCATCCATGGTTCCCTCGGTGCTGGAAATCCCAATGAAATTTTTTGAGGCTGCATCAGTGGAATCCTCTCCAAAGCAAAAACACTCAATATGGATCCATAACCAAAATTCTTGGTCCTTCCATTCTTTACTTTAGAGATTTGTTCTTTTATGATAGTAAATATCACCTCACACTAGTTGAACACCTTCAGTTCCAAGCATTCCAGGGCGTATTGCATGTAAGATCTGTTTGCTAAATTAAGGGCCACCCTACTAGTCAATCTAGCAAAGGTAAATAAAATGGTCATCAAGGGTCGATCATTTTATTTACCTTTGCCAGATTTTGGAGTTCTGGGGAAAACCACTCCAGAACTCCAAAATCCCAAATTTGAAATGAAATGATTAAAATGAAAGGTAAAAATACTTTTTTATATTTACTATTCACGTACTTCAAGTAAAATGTTAGTTTTAATTCATTTTTCATACATATATATGTATTTCTAATCAATTTGATGGAGTGATTGAGTAGGTTGAATGACCGATGAAAGAATTTAATGTGCTAAACAGTGAATTGAATATCTTTGACCACCGATTCAAGCATAATTTTGTCATTTCAAGCTTGTGTAAAAATGACATTGACACCGAGCATAGTTCCCCAAAGGTTCAAGCTCGTTAAAAAATGAACCCACATTCAGTAAATAACCTTTGTGATTGCCATCCTATTAGCCTTTTGAGCCTTGGTTATGTACCTCCCATCACCTCCATTATTTTGGCTGATCATACACTTCCACTTGGTTGTTTACCTTTTTGAGGAAAAGCTGTGATGAGTGGTCTTGTTAGCCAACCTCTTCCTAGAAACGAACATGTTTTGAGAAGTTTCAAGCTTACCCGAAACCAGTTACTACCCTTGACACCACTCATTCCTCAAAAATCGAGTCTCCTTTAAACCCTTTTCAGACTCGTTAAATATGAAAAGATTGTCGAGCTATTGGACTTTCCAGCTCATTAAAGTGATTGGAAGTGCCATCCCTCCTATATATTTTAATCTTTTTCGGACCTGAGGGATTTTCTCATGAAAAAGTTCGAGCGCTTGTCTTTTTTGGCTCGTTAAAGTGATTGGAAAATTCATCCATTTCGTATTATTTTATCCTTTTTCAGACCTAAGGGATTATTATACGAAAAAGAACTACTGGAGTTTCCTTTTTGTCCCTTTTCAAACTCTCTAAACATGAAAAGGATCGAGTTATCCTTGTCATTAAACTCATTAAAATAAGAGCAACAAACTCGTCCATTCTAGACGAGACAAAGTTTCCTTTTTGTCCCTTTTCAAACTCTCTAAACGTGAAAAGGACCGAGTTATCCTTGTCGTTAAACTCATTAAAACAATAGTGGTAAGCTTGTCAATTCTAGACAAGACCGAGTTTCACTGTTGCTAGACTCGTTAAAACATAGTGACAGGTTTGCCAGAAGGGAAAATTATAGAACAAGAATATGTTATCCTCCTCAAGCTTGACAAAAATAAAGAGGTACTGGTCAACAATGACTAGGGAAAAAGGGAAGAAACCTTGAATAATTTTATGGTAGCACGTCACTCTTGAACATGACACATTCACTCCATCACCATTATTGAGTCAGGTTGGGTTATTCCGTTCACTGGTCATCTCACCATTGGTCCTCCACACCATCCATCTTTTGGGGTTAATGCTACCAATCCATATCAGTGTCGCCGACATGTTCAAGAGAAGTCATTCATTTGAGAAACCACAATCCAATTAATGCCTCATCCGCTACAATACCTTCAACCTTCATTTTTTGTGACCGCCATTCCTGAACCTTGTGTCATCAGATCATTTTCACCTCCAGAGAATCATTTACTTCGTTTCGTGTCGTAGATGTGGGATACATTAAGGCCCTCCTACGATGAGTCACTTCTTGTCGACATCAGCTCATTATCCAAGAAGTTGACTTAGAAATACCCCTTTCAGTACTTTGATGCTTGCATGCATCAATGGAGAGTTTCTCACTTCTGGCGATAGGTTGACATCAATGGCCTTCAACTGAAAGATTTTTCATGGTGCTCGACAACGGATCATATATTCACACCACGTGAATTGTACTGTAGTACCTTGAGGGTCATTATCATTATCGGTGATTCCTCTCGTGTCTGTTATCAGCCCACATTATTGGCTGGTAATCAGGCGATGTCTTTCCATGTTCAACTTCAGAACATCTTTTCACATGGATTGAATTGTACATCGGGCGAAGATTGAATGAGTTTGAAGACCTCAGATCTAGTTTCATCCATTCGGGCTACGATATATTCAGGGATATAAAGACATCAAATGTACACATAAGCTACACAGATGGTCTTCCAAGCCAAGGATGATGACTCTACATCTGAAGAATCACTAGTCTGCAACTACAGACGACTATCTGTTCTATGTACATGAAATGAATTTATAAAGCTGAGCATGGGAATGCCTGCCTCAGCTAGATCATGAAAATTATATTATGATGATTTATTGTATTGTATCTTATACAGGTCACCTTCCAGTTTGAAACCTTGGATCCTCATGATAAAGCATTTCACCCGACATCAAGGTTTACGACTTCATGCTTTATTGGGCAACTGTTATAGACATATTTGGGCACTTCAACCCCAATCTTATATGTCGATAAAATAGGGCCCTTCAACCCCTAAAAGTGTTGTTTCATACCCTAAAATATCATTGTCATCTGATTGCATCATTCCCCAAAAGTTCCACCTGAAAAACCATCCAAAAATGGCCTAAATTGGACCATACTAATTGCTATGTTGGCCAGGTGTGATGCATACTAAGTGGTTCACTACTCAGGTGTGATGCATACTAATTAAGCCTTCTGTAGGGTATGATGGATGAGGATGGACAAATGTTCGAGACAATTTGTTAGGTGGTTGATCATGAAATCTTCTAGAAACTTCTCCTATGACACTTGCCTTTCTGAATTTGCCCAGGGATGAGTAAGAGATCCAAGAAATCTCCAAGTGGAACCAATTGTAACAAGTGGAATGACACTAACTCAAAACCCCAGAGATGACTCACACCCTTGCACACATCTACAAATGCATCCCTCATTTAAGAGATCTAGAGGCTGGAATTTTGTGAATTGCAAGGAAGTGCAGATAGTTTGTATTTGAGAAAAGAGAATTGTATTGTTGGTGTGATCTTGCTATTTCATGAGGTGAAGAGGGATTGATGCTGGGAGGATGATGCTGGATTAGACAACTAGGTTTTAATTCTCCTTTCTATTTAATAAAGTTATTCAAGTTTTCTTCGATATAATTGTGTATTTGTGAATGTTATCATCTGTGAATGCTATTGTATGCTCATTATATATTTGATTCTGTAATGATTGTGTTATAATAGATCAAGATTCTTTGATGGTTCTCTGTTACTGTGTTTCTACAAGTACTCTCCAAGCGGGATAAGTACAGAGAGGAGTTGCAAGCTCTGTCAAGGGGAAGAGAGATCAAGAAAGGGATTAGCGAAAGTTCCACGTTGGTTCCATTTGTCTTTCTCTTATCTATTATACATAGAAGAAATTGTGAATTGCTTTAAACTATTGTTTCTAGAGTAGCTGCCAAACCTAGAGGGCCAGTCAATCGAAAAGACACTAGTTTTCCTAGAAACAGAAGGTTCCATCACTAGGTAAGTATGTGTACTATGTATCATTTATAGATGATTTCTCAAGGAATACATGGATATATTTCCTTAAGAAGAAATCTGAAGTCTTTGACAGGTTTAAAGGATTTAAGGCTCTGGTGGAGAACCAAACAGAGAAGAAGATAAAGGTGCTGAGGACAGATAACAGTGGAGAGTTTTGCAGTAAGGAGTTTGAAGAATTCTATAAGAAGTGTGGTATAGCATGGTAGAAGACTACTCCATATACACCTCAACAAAATGGAGTTGCAGAAGGAATGAACAAGACGTTGATGGAAAGGGCAAGAAGTATGCTAAGTGGTGCTGGGTTAGGATAGGAATTATGGGTAGAGGCAGTGGAGATAGCATGTTACCTGGTCAACAGATCACCTTCATCAACGTTGGAGGACAAGAATCCACAAGAGGTATGGACTGGTAAGAAACCCTCTCTTTCACATCTGAGGGTATTTGATGTGATGCATATGTACATGTTCCAAAGGAGAAACTAACCAAGTTGGATAGTAAATCTGAAAAGTGCATCTTTATTGGGTATAAGGATGGTTTAAAGGGTTATAAGCTTTAGAACCTAGTAATAAGGAAGGTTGTGTACAGCCGAGATGTGGTGTTCAGAGAGGTGAAATATGTTATTAAACATGAAGTCCAACCAAAGGAACCTAAGAATATAGAGTTTCAGCTTAAGGAGGAAGAATAAGACTCTACAACAGAGGAGGAATCAGAATATGAAGAGCCACAAACTTTGGGTGTGGGAAGATCAGTTCGAGAAAGAAGGCAGCCAGAGAGGTATAGTCCATCTGCTTTCTGTTCAAATTTTGCTTTATCTATTATTGATGATGATCCCATAACTGTGAAGGAAGCAGTAGATTTAGAGGATGGAAAACTCTGGAAAGAGGCCATGGTTGATGAAATGGAATCTTTGCACAAAAAATAGGCTTGGGATCTAGTGGAGTTGCCAGCTGGAAGGAGGAATCAGAAGATGAAGGGCCACAAACTTTGGGTGTAAGAACATCAGTTTGAGAAAGAAGGCAGCCAAAAAGGTATAGTCCATATGCTTTTTGTTCAAATTTTGCTTTATCTATTACTAGTGATGATCCCAGAACTATGAAGGAAGAAGTAGATTTAGAGGATGGAAAACTATGGAAAGAGGCCATGGTTGATGAAATGGAATATTTGCACAAAAAATAGGCTTGGGATCTGGTGGAGTTGCGAGATGGAAGGAAACCCATTAGTAGCAAATGAGTGTTCAAGAAGATGACAAATATAGAAGGAAAGGTGGAGAAATACAAAGCTCGATTGGTAGTAAAAGGTTATTCCCAGGTGTTGGGAATTGATTTTGGTGATATTTTTTTCTCCTCTTGCCAAGGTCACTTCTATTAGATTACTTTTATCTATTGCTGCTTCTTTTGATTTTGAGGTAGAATAGATGGATGAGAAGACAACATTTCTTCATGAGGACATGGAAGAGGAGATCTACATGAAGCAACCTGAAGGCTCTGCGGTGAAGGGTAAGAAAGAACTGGTATGCAAGTTAAAGAAGTCTCTGTATGGGTTAAAATAGTCACCCAGGATGTGGTATCAGAAATTTGATACGTTTATACGGGGACTTGACTTCACCAGAAGTAAAGCAAATCATTGTGTGTATTTTAAATTAATTGGTGACCGTGTTATTTATCTAGTCTTGTATGTGGATGATATGTTGCTGGTTGGAAATGACAAAGAAATTATCCAGGATTTGAAGACATAATTGTCCTCCAAATTAAACATGAAATATCTTAGTGCTGCAAACTATATTTTGGGCATGGAAATTAAAAGAGACAGGGAAAAGAGGAAGCTCTGGTTAAACCAGAGGAAGTATGTCAAGACAATAATGTAGAGGTTTAATATGTAGGATAGTAAACTGGTGAAGGTTCCTATTCATGTAGGTGTGAAGTTATCTATTGAACAGTGTCCCAAGGCACAAGAAGAGGAAGAGGACATGTCCCATGTTCCATATGCTAGTTTAGTCGGTAGCTTGATGTATGCAATGGTCTATACTAGACCAGACATTGCACACGCAGTGGGAGTATTGAGTAGGTTTATGTCAAAACCAGGGTAGGAGCACTGGACAACAATGACGCGGGTTTCCAGGTATTTGCGTGGCACTAGTGATTATGGTTTGTGCTGCCAAGGAAGACCTGGATTGGATAGAGTGTTGGATATTCGTGGATTTGTTGATGTAGACTGGGTTGGAGATCTAGATCAGAGAAGATCTATAAGTGGGTATGTGTTTAACCTATTTGGAGGCGCAGTTAGTTGGATGAGTAAGAAACAATCTATAGTAGCACTATCAACTACAGAGGCAGAATACATGGCAACCACTCATGCAAGCAAGGGAGTAGTTTGGTTGCAGAGATTGTGTTCAAGTATAGGATTAGTACAGGGAGCTATAAGGATAGACTGTGATAGCAAAAGTGCAATTTTTTTGGCAAAGAACCCTACTTAGCATTCAAAGACAAAGCACATTAATGTTCAGTATCACTTTGTGAGAGATATGATAGAAGACAGAAAGGTGTTGCTAGTAAAGGTGGACACTTTGAAGAATACTGCAGATGCATTGAAAAAATATGTGGGCTCTAAGAAGTACTCTTGGTGTAGAGAAACAATGGGCGTTTCAGGGTTGGATAAATAACTAAGCTCTCCTATGGCCCCCTGTGGAAAGAAAACAACAAGTGGGAGAATGTTGGGTTGTGTTATATTCCTTCCACGACTAGCCGATTGCACAACGAGGGGGTCAAAGGGCGGGTTTGAGGGGGGCGGGTAGCCCCTCTCTATGGGGTCTGGGGTAGCGCCCCAAGAATTTTTTTTTGGACCCTATATTAGGTTGGGTGGACCTACCTATGGTTTTGTGCATCATTTTCACACATGGTTTTGGTCCATGGTTTTGGACGCGATGTTTTTCGGTCCATGGTATTGGATGCTTAGGCATGTATAAATATGTATTATAACATTGAAAGGAACATAATGAAAAATCAATCTGGTAGTCCCGGTTTTGCGATCCAGGGGAAAATATCTGTGTATATGTGGTTTATGTGTTATGCTCTCGCATTGTTTATTTTCTATGTTTTAGAATTCGTTTGTAGGTAATTTCTGTACGGGTTTAAAACCTACATTTATATGGATTGAAACAAGCTTCGAGGGCATGGTATTATCATCTTGAAAATTATCTTCAACAACAAGGTTTCACAAAAGGATTTGCAGACAACAAATTATATACAAAAATTGAGAATCATAAATGCTAATTATTGTTGTTTATGTTGATGATATCATCTTTGGCAATAATGAAGAATCTTTGAGTCAAAAAATCGCTTCTATTATGCAACAAGAATTTGAAATGTCTTTACTTGGAGAACTAACATATTTTCTTGGTCTACAAGTGCAATAAACAAAAGATGGTATCTTTCTCTCACAAACTAAATATCTCAAGAAAATTTTGAAGAAGTACGGAATGGAAGATTCCAAACCAGTATGTACTTCAATGGTAAGAAGATGTAGTCTTAGTTCTAATGATGAATCTCCTACAGTGAATCAACCAGAGTACAAATCTATGATTGAAAGTATTCTTTATCTAACAAGTACCAGACTAGATATCATGCATGCGGTAGGAATTATTGGAAGATTCCAATCCAATCCAAAGGATTCTTATCTTTAGGTAGAAAAAAGAATATTCAAATATCTCCAAGGAACTCAAGACTTCGGTCTATGGTATCCTACAAATACATATCTCATTCTTCATGCATATATGGATGCAGATTGCGCTGGAAATTTTGATGATTGAAAAAGAACTAGTGGAGGTGCATTCTATATGGGATCATGATTAGTATCTTGGTTCAACAAGAAACAAAATTCAATTGCCTTATCTACAACCGAAGTAGAATATGTGGTTGCTGCATCTTGCTACACACAACTACTCTGATGATGCAAACATTACAAGATATTCAAATCACATGTTCTCCATCCATTTCCATTCTATGTGATAATACAAGTGTTATTAGTATTTCGTAAAATTTGGTCATGCACTCCAAGACCAAGCACATACCCATTAAGTACCACTTTCTATGAGAAAAAGTGCTTGAAAAAAAGGTTAAATTGGAGTATGTTCCCTCCAAAGAGCTGGTTGCTAATATATTTACCAAACCTCTTCCCAGAGAAGCATTTGAATATCTCAGACAAAGGCTGAGAGTTGTTTATGCCTCATCCTACTGATAAAACTAGTTTTAAGAGGAATGTTTCCTATACGCGAATTTCATGAAGAAGAGTCGCGTATATATGCGAGTTGTTGTGCTTGCAGTGGCGTATGTGTTTTTTTGATAGGAAAATAGTGGGTTAGACTCAAAGTCAATTTTTGACATGGGTGTTCAGTATGATATTGATGGTTACAGTATGCTAATATGATTTTCTCAGTGATGTTTAGCTGATTGATGAAGATCTCTTTATGAATGAATTTTTGACAATGCACAAGTAGCATAGATTTAGGGGGAGCATTAGCCTTCAAAAAATTATGCTTCGTTGGCATCAAGGTTGTTGAATTCAAATACGATCTTAGTTAATAATATCATTTGTTGAAAAGGTCATGTCAAGACCTATGGTGTAATAATATATCTCTTTCTGTCATAGCCTATTATGAATGAGTCCTTTTGGACATATAGTGTAATTTGTACTGCCACTACGCATGGGAAGGATGATGTAATACTTGCAATTTTCAGTCATGTATGAACATTTGGTGTATCCCCAATTGGTTGGGCGATTGATGTATGTATGATTCATTGGTTATAGGAAGGTCATACTCACATAGTTGAGTTATAGAGTCATGTTATTCCTTTGATAAATATTTATGCAGACTCTCCATGTGCTCAGGAGGAGCATGTACAGTATAGTGCATCTCAGCATGTACTAAGGGGGAGAATATCTTGGTTCGCCCTCTGCCCTTGATGTTAAAGGGGGAGAGTATCTTAGTGTTGCTTGATATATCTAACAAGTTCTACAACTTGAAGTGATCAACACCAATATGGTTGTCATCAATTCGAAAGGGGGAGATTGTTCACATTATGATACATGTGTTGCCCTTGATAGAAACCCACATACAGGCCAATTTAGAATTGATAAAGGGCAAATCACATTGTAAAAAATATAATCAGAGGTAACAAAGTAATGGTACAAAAGAATAGGATGATGGGACAAAGGATTACTGATTAGAATCAAACAATTAAGGAAATAAAATGGTTTAATTTGTATACATTGTTTACGCTAGTCCAAGTAGCATATACATGCGGCTACACAAAATAAAAAGAGCATATATGTATGCAAATAGTTTCACAGAAGGAACAGAGTGTACGGGATGAAAAATTAAGGCTAAATAATACGAAGGGTCCATATCATGGTATTATCCCACAATATTGAGCGGAATAATAGTTACTTGATCCCGTCTAAAAATACCATAGATTCTAAGTGTGGTTTTGGTGAAAGGTATTGACAAAGGCTCTAGTATATAAGGAGCATAAGGTCAAAGGGCTAAGTGTGCAAGTGAAATGGTTTTTCATGAATGCTTCTATCTAAAGTATATTTTGTGTTGTAAGGGCTATGGTTATGATATATATATGAAATATCTTGTGCACCCTTGGATACAATGTTGGATAAGGATCATGAGACCTGAAATGACTTATAATTGTATGATCTGATAATGGATAATCTAGATTTGATTGCTAACTCATGTTTTATCCTTTATATATCATCTAGGTATATCTGAAGCCTTTAAAAAATGTGAAGTTATAATTCATTATTTGCACATCTATACGTTGGTTCACCTTGGTGAAGGCGCGTATACACGTAGGTTCGACACTTCCAAGTAGCATATGCAAAGGAAGGGCTTGTTTTTTAGAATGAATGATCTATCTGATCAATGTTGTTATTTTACTACTTGTCAATGCCATGTATTCATTAGATCTAAAAGTAAAACTGATTGTATAAGGAGATTGAGTCTGGTTGATTGATTGATTGAGTAAGAAGGGTGATCTTTGTTGCTATCTACTTAGAACTCTGTAATATGACAATAGATCTTCAGAATGTCATTGGTTGGTAAAGTTTTTGGTTTAGAGGTTTTATGATTCAATATCTTCAGATATATACGCAAGTTGTGTTACAAAAAGTAGCGTATACATGCAAGTTGGCTTCATTAAAGTAGCGTATACATTCTGACATATGATTTTTGAGGTTGCAGTTGATTCTAGTTATTGATGCAGTGTTTTGGGTTCAATTATGTGTTATGGTTACAGTGATCTGACCGTTCCAATTGATTGGTTGAATTTTGATTAAGTGTTGGTTGATTGGGTTTTTGAGTGAATGGTTGATTCAGTTGTATCAGAAATTGATGATTGGTTGATTCAGTTGTGTCTGACGTTTCAGTGATTATTTGATTTAGTTGTGTCAGAAGTTTAAATGATTGGTTGATTCAAAAAGTGATGATTGGGTTTTAGTTATATCAAAGATTGATGATTGGGTTTTAGTGATTGGTTGATGCAGTTGTATTTGATGGTTGTATTGTAGTGGTGAATGATTTTGAGATTCAGTGTTACTGATGGGTCTAGTATGAAAATTTGATGAAACATGGCCTACATGTTGTGTTGATGTATACCAAGAGTATCCAGTTTGAAAATTTATGAAATGTGGTCCCTGGAGGAAGAGTGAAGGTAGTAGCCTTCTGTAGGCTGACGCCTACATACTAGTAAACATATCAGCCAATACAAGAGCTAGGGGGTTGGAGCTCCCTTCCAGTAGAAGTTGGAAAAAGAGTGAAGGTTGTAGCCTTCAGTAGGTAGATGCCTGCGTATTGGAAAAAGTATGCACCAATACAAAACTTGTAAACACTTTTTATAATAAGAAGATTGAAGGCTGAGATGACAACAACAGTGGTTTTTTCCCACATTGGGTTTCGACCTAAAAAATCTTGGTGTTCATGTGTGTTTCTTATGTGTGTTGATTTATTCTATTCTTACTACATCTGTACACTACTTAGTAAGTGCATCACACTTTGATTTAAGACAATGAATTAATTGTTTATGAAGGTTAATTATCTATACGTTGGTTTCATTCTTTATAAGCACATACATACACTAGTTGGTTTCTATAAAACAACATATACAGTTTGAAAAAGAAAATCATTATTGTGAAAGTTTAAATATTGATTCACCCCCTCAACCCCCCCCCCCCCCCAGTATTTTTCCCAACAATGACCTACCTCACATATTTTAGTACTTGTATGAACTTTACATGGATTTACTACCACCCTTTTTATTCTAGATGGTAATTTCTTCTTTTATGTCAATATCAACACCCATTCTCTAGAATCAAAGTAGTATATTAGTTGTTTCCCCCTTATGGGTCAACCTCTGGTGGAATAATGGGAAGCATTACCACCCATTGATTTCATCGGTCCCTCTGATGTTCAACACTAGCATAGTTTTCACATCAATGGTGTATCATACTTTACAATAACTGTAGATCTTTCATTTGGTCAGAGACTCGTGCACTCAAATTGCACTCCCTTCAACCATTCCTTTTGAGCAATGCATGGGGGAGCTCATCACAAAATTTTGTTAGAGGCATCCTAAGGGAGAGAGTAGTTATTTTCTTCAACACACAAGACATTAGTTTCTTCAACATTTGTTTGACGAGATTCATTCATGTGTACTTATAATATGATAGTCAAATTCATGATCATGAGCATGGGACATGCCTGCCTCGTATAGACATTTTTTTGTATAAAAATTATATTATTATGGTGTTACTTAATTCCTTTGTAAGGATTTCTTCTATTCTCTCCTCGCAAGGCACTCTTTCTCAAGAAGTCACAAGACTAACGATTAGGCACAATAAAACGTGATGTATTTCGGCTATACATTTTCTCATAACCTCATACATTAAGGGAGAACTATTATAATGGAAAAATCATACACAGAATTGTACAAGTTAGATTATTCTCAACATAAAAAACAAGCATGTACATGTGTGCTAATTTCTACTAGAAGCATCATGGAACCAAAAAATCAAAGGTTCTCTAAAGATCCATTTAAAAAATTAGTTCACATGAGTGCATAAAGAAAATTTTCCATTGAATGCATTGTTATTTCTTTGATAGCTACATAAATTCTATGAAGTGACAACTGAGCATTCTGTCGATCATATTTGATTAATGGGCCAAAATTCTCTGATATGTCAAGATAGGTAGCCCATTTTCAATCTTTTCAAGCCTTAACATGGGAAAGAAATATCTCCTACCAAAATCCCATCTCATTAATGGGAAAGGAGGAGCCATTGTCTGATTTTGAATCTATAAATAGAAGGAGAAGGAGATATAAAAAGACAAAGAAGTGAATGCATTGTTATGCTGCCAAAAACTTCCTAAGTAATCAACATTACTTTTCCAAATAATTCCCATTTTGAGAGTTTTTCTATAAGCTTATTTGAGAGAGAGGTGCTTTGCAAAAGGATTGGAGAAAGGAAACCCATTTTTGAGAGTTAGAGAGCATGAGTGCTCACAACAGTTCTTTTCAAGTGTCTTCATACTTATCATATTGTATCTCCACCAACAACTAATAAAGAGGATATTTTTCTATTCTCTTATGTCTAGTTTGTTTCTTGTTTTTCTTATTTTTCAAGTGTGTGAGTCATACTTTGTTCTCCCATTGATTACATTGCATCTATGTTCTATGTATAATCACTAAAAATTATGATTGTCGGCTTCCTTGTAGGTAATAACCAAGCTACAAAGAAACAAGGAATTTGGGACACCATTGCTGTAAATTCTGTACCACTGAGGGGGGAAGGGGTGGTGTATGGAGGGGATGAAAGGATGTTGGTTATGATACTTAAGCAATGAGGAGGTGAAAAATAAATCATGGAAAAAATATTTGGGCAAGGAAGGGGATGAGTCTTTGGGGGGAGGGGGAGGATGTCTGACACCTCTCTTAACATCTAGTTGACACAACTTTTTCATTTTCTAATATTGGGTTTCATTGAATCCTTGAGGAGTGGACATACCAAGTTTCTAACACCTCTCTTAGCCTCTGGTGGATATAAATTTTTCATTTTATCATATTGGGTTTCATTGAAGCCTTGAGGAGAGGGGAGAGGAATAAAACTACAAATAATTTGGGCAATAAGGGTTCTTACTCTCTACAAAGGTTAAGAGAGATTTTAGTCACTTGGTAATTTAGACACATGTTCAGACACACTATAGGCATTGGTTTTGGTATGGTCATACAGGGATAGGGAAATATGGAGCTTCCTTAAGGATAGGAAGATGGAAAGGTTGTTCTTAGTTGGATGGGTGGAAAATTTAGTCATGTAGGTTTTGATGGTCATGGTAATGGAATCCACTTCAAGGACCTAACAAAATCTTAGGTACTCTTTTTGGTGTTGATTTTTTCTAAGTCAATTTATGAATATATTGTATGTGGAAAGAAAATAAAAATGTAGATTTACATGTTTGCGATATGCTATTAATGAAAATGAAGATATCATTTAAATAAGAAATACATAATTTCTTTATTTTTTTCATTTAAAATAAAAACCTAACTATAGGTACCCCAATGTTGAGACCATCGTTGGAAGGCCTCACACATGGTATCAAAGCCCAGATTCAAAATATTAGGTCTAAACCTACCTACATACTTTGTTTCCTCTCTCATCTTCATATTTCCATCCTTGGTATGATTTTAAAGACCCTTACCTATGAGTCAAAAAAGGGGCAAAGAGAAAACATTAATATTTTGATGATAATGAAATAATAATAATAATAATAAAAGAAATAATAAGTTAGGAATCACATAATTATAGTTCAAAATATAAGCATCAGATTAAGTAGGTCTATTATTTGAACTAAATTAGACTTATTTACATAATGAAAAGCATATAATATGGCTAAAATTTATATTTAAATGAAAAAAAATCAAATCCATTTAAAAGGTATGTCAATATAATTTGTTTCAAATTCATAAAAATAGATGTAAATATAATTTGTTGGCATTGCAAGTATCCTTCAATTTAAATTTTGAACTATTTATCACTTGCATATATACAAGCCTGCAATGCACCTAGAGTTTATCTTTGTGTTTATAAATAAATTTGATAGCTCCGAGAAAAATAGTAACATGTGCATCATGCCAAGGAGCATGCACTTTGCCAATGTTCATACTCTTGTTCTCTCAGTCCTAGTGAGCTCCTTCACATAAGTCAAATCACTACATTTGTAAAGTTCAAAGCCCTTAGGGTAGGTGTAGCTAATTGTTTTTCTAGGCACCCACTGTGGGGCTCAAATCCATGACCATAAAGTTAAAAGCCTTTTTCTCTACCAATTGAACTAGATGGAATCTACCAAAGGTATAATACCTAAGCAGGGATATGAAAATAGTAGTAAAAGCCTAAAAAATACAACTCTAAAGAGAACAATAGAGAAACTAAACATAATTTGAATGTTGTGCTCATTTTATTGTGGGATGGAAGCATTTCTATTCCTCCACAAGGCTAACACAAGGTTTCCTCAAGCATTATGTGCCTTACTTCCCTTATCAAAGAATGCAAGGGATTGGATGTAGGTTAGGAAGAAATTTCATAGCCTTGTATATGCTTTTGGTGAACCCCGATGTTTATTAAAATAATAATTCAAATAAAGAACACCAAAATTAGGTTACTGGCTCCTAAGAAACACAAAACTCATTTCAACTAGCTATCAAAACCTCCAAAACAATCTCATTTGCAAGTATAACCTTGACCAAAACAAACCAGAGAGTAGAATATTTCTATTGTCGATTTCTAGGAATAAACATGTGAATATTATTGAGATGAAAGTAGTAAAACAAACTTAGATAATGAAATGTAATATAAGAATGGGAAGCATATTCAGAGATAAAATTCATGGGCATAATTATTCTAATTAGCCCATAAAAAAATGTTATTCTATTATAATATTTCAAAAGTTGCATGATAAAGGAAGATACTCATGTGTTAAGGAGACTAGAAAATTTTGTTGCAACTAATCCATCAAGCATGACCAACAATCAACCCCTAGAATAAAAAGTTAACTTTTAGGACATCTCATTTAGAATTTGAAATGGTAAGAATGAGTGATTTGGTTCAAAATCTCATTTAGAATTTGAAATGGTAAGAATGAGTGATTTGGTTCAAAGACATAGTGATGCCATAGGAAATTTTATATTTTGTATCTCTAATAAAACCATTGCTTGATACATTTTTGCATAATCAACAATATTTGATGAGGAAGCAACGATCCTCCTCTTACTAAGATTTCTCATCTTGTTGTTATGAGTAGACTCCACTTTCTTAAAAGGAATTCCCTTGATGAATCCTACAAGTAATATGTCTCCAATATTTCTGATCTTGTTGCAACCAACAAACTCCATAATTTTGTTCTTGCCTCTACTGTATTGCTTGAAGTGAAATGTGTGGGGCTTCTCTTAGCTACCAAGTACATTTTGCATAATTTGTGGAGAATATGGGAATAAAGATGCAACTGAGTTTCAATTCCATACTATAGACTTGGAAATATGTCATTTACCATGTTTAGATTATGGGTGTTGAGAAAGGCATAGAATTTTGTGCTTTTGAGTGCACAAAAGTGATGAGTGACAAACCCTTTTCATATCGACACCATTCTTCTCTTCTCAGAGTGACCACCTAGGGAGATAATAGAGTTGGAAGAGATCCCTATAATCAGAAGAGGCTCGTGAGTACTATCCACCCTAAATCTAAAAAGTGTCATTCTTCACCACCAAAACTAGGGTCTCCCTCCCCTACATCCATGGAATTAGGATAATTTTGATGTAAAAATGAGGCTCAAAATGAAAAATGGACTAACAAAATCAACTTTAAAAGAACCAACAGGATTCAAGATGATGATGTCATCCCCAACATAAAATATTCTGGAAGGAAGATAATAAAAATACCTTTTTAACCATATTTTTAACTTATCTCGTTATAGGTTTACTAGAAATTGAAGTATGGGAACTCGTTGGATGTTGAATTCAGTTCTGCATCCAATGAGTACCAACTGGTGATACTTTTGAGTAGACTCAATACGAAAAAAAAATTCATGTCTTTTCAATTTTTCTCTAAGTGAGTCTACTAAAAAAAATCTCAAGTGGGCATTCATTGCATGAAATCAAATTCAACATCCAATGAGTTCCCACACTTGAAATTTTAGTAAACCTATAAGGAGATAAGCCAAACAATTGAATTAAAAAAGGTAGCTTTAGTTATTTTTCCTTTAAAAATCCACAACCCTTATTTTATTATTTTTAGTATTATTTTATTATTTTCCTTAAGACGCCCATTTTAGGCCTCAAAATTCGCTTAGTGGTTTCATTGATCACATTTCCAACGTTCTTGCAAAAATTAATATAAAAACTCCATTTAAACTCCACACTACCCTCCAACAATTTTTTAGATCTACCAAAGACAAGTTAGATCCTATGCTAGGCCTATGAGTATCAAATCCCTTGCTCATGTGGAAAAGCATTCATAGGCCAAATAAGAGATCCTTTAAGGCTTAGATTAAAGAGCATATAGCTGACAGTCACCATAATTGAATCTCAAGGTCAACTATAGCTAAACATTCCTATCATTCTAATCACACAATCAATTTTTATGAATTCAATATTTTGTTGGAATTATGGCTAATGTGTTGTCCTTGATGGAAACCTACTTGATAAATATGTCAACATGATGGTTATGCAGATGCTACAGGTGAGATGGGAAAAGGAATATTAGTTTAGAGACAGAGTAATGGTAAATATAAATTGTGAGAAAGTATATGCAGGTCTTGTGAAGCAAGGTCACGTACATACATAGGTATCGTGAAGAGAAGTCACGTACATATTCCACACCATGGTAATTGGAATACCGGGGGTCTTTACCATGGTATTTTCCTATAGTAATGAGTAAGACAAGAGATGTTTGATCCTGCCAAATAATACCATCACCATGACTAAGGGATTGGCCTAAAGTATTGGCTAAGGGTTATGCTATATAAAGAGATGGAGATCAAGTGTTAGTGTGTGCTTGTGATGAATTATTTATGAATTATTTGATTTGAAATAGTTGTGCACCAAGGAGCAAGGAGAAGACACAAGTTTGAAAGATCTAAAGTATGGTGTCATATGTGTTTGTTTTAATTTTTTTGTTTATAATGTCAAACAATTATATATCTGTGGTGATAATGATACTCTGACATAAATGTGTGAGGGTAAGGTTTGTGAAGTATGTGTTGTGGTTGGAACAAAGGTATGATTTAGTGATTACAAATTTGTACGTTGGTTTTCCTCTCAGAGGGCACGTACATATATAGATATGCTTCTAGGTAATCATGTATACATTTTGTGAAACTTCAGAATATGTACACAAATGTCAAGCATGAGAAGCGTGTACATACACAAATGTGTTTTGTAAGAGTTGTGTATACATGATAGGTTTTTGCAGTATGAGATATTGATGATGTTTGATCAATTCTATTATGTTTGCTACTGTTTGTGGATGAAGTATCTCTTATGATAATCTATGTTTGATAATACTGGTTGGGTTGAATTAATTATGGAATGGAATGTTACCTAGTGATGAAGCTACAATGTCACGATTTGTATTTGGTTCAGTGATCTATGATAGTTTCAGTATTTGATTGAGTGATTTGGTCAATGGTACAGTGATTCATATTCAATTATCAATGATTTGAGATTTTTATGCAGGTCTTCTTCAGGGAAAGCACATACATACGTAGGTATGATTCATACCAGTAGCATATACCTTCTAACATATGTTTGTAGTGAAAACATTTGGTTTCTGTGATGAATAGTATGTGGTTTGGTATTTTTATGAATGGGTGTATAATGATCTAGTTCCTTTGGTTCATTGAGATTCAGTGATTGGTTTCCAATGTTGATTGAATGAGTTGTAAATTTAGTGTATGGTTTCGAAATTGTTATTTGATATTGGGCTTAAAAGATGGAAATGGGTACAATCTGAAAATATGATGAAAAGTGGCCCATAGGTTTGATACTTTGAGTCAGGTGGATATAGTATGAAATATTATGAAATGTAGTCCAAAAAGGTGCTGAGGGTTGGAGCCTTCAGTTAGGGAGTCAAGGCTTCCTTCCAGTAGTAGTTGGTAAATATATTTAGGGGGTTGGAGATCCCTTCCGGTGGGTGTCGATAAATGAGATCAATGGGTTGGAGCTCCCTTCCGGTGGGTGCTAGAGAACGAGAGAAGGTTGTAGCCTTTTCTAGGTGGGTGCTTGCATACTGGTTTGAGTCTGCGCCATTACAAGATTGTCAGATGTTTTCATTTATATTAAAAGATGAAGACAAATATGACAATAACAATGGTTTTGTCCCACATTGGGTTTCCACCTAAAAGTCCTGGTGTCTCATGTGTTGTTGTGTAGCTTATGTGTGATGGTTTATTCTATTCTTACTGCTCATGGTTACTGTTTAATTAAAGGCTAATGAAGTAATGATACACTAGTTAAAGTAGAATAGATGATGAAATATATAAAATGATAGTTAATTGGATATACATTGTTTGCATTTACTTAGGTCACTTACATACACTGGTTCCTTGAGTGAGAATAATGTATAGAAATCTAAATAAGAAATTGAAAATTTGAACCTAGTTTGAAATACTAATTCACCCTCCCTCTCAATATTTTTCCCAACAATTGGTATAAGAGCAAGTCCCTTAGTTGGAGCTTGATCGCTTATAGGGAGATTTGTCAAGATGAGTAGTTAAGGAGTATTTTTTGTAAGATGACCTTTATTTAATAGAATTAACTTTGTCTTTTGGAAAGTTGAAATGAGAGCATACTTGTAGGCACTAGGAGATGATATATGCGAAATTGTTGAAAGTGGATATCAATATTCACCCTGCATTCCCACATATACAACAAGGAAGAAACAATATGAAACCAATGCAAAGGCTATAAATGCAATCTTGGGAAGTCTTCCCCAGTCTGAGTTCATGAAAGTAATGCAGTTGGACACCACAAAGGCAATGTGGGATAAGCTTGTCTAAATTTATGAAGGTGACACCAAGGTAAAAAGTGCTAAATTTGAAACTTTTAGAATACAATATGAGACTCTTAAAATCCATGATGATGAAATAATGACAAGATTTTTCCTTAGAGTATATGAGATTTTTAGTTTTATGAAAAATATTGGTAACAAAATAAAATATGCTACTATTGTTGAGAATATTTTTAGATCGCTGACTTCGAGGTTTGATTCCAAAGTATTCGTTGTTGAATAAATGTCAAAGAGTCTCACACTTGAACAACTCCATGGAATATTGACAACATTTGAGACAAGGAAAGGTGGTCCATTAGATATGAGAGAAGCATCTTTCAAAGTCACATATAAAGGGAAATAGACGGAATCACCCAAAGATATAAGCTACATATCAGATGAGGAAGAAGCAAACTTTGTGAGGAAATTGCAAGTAGGAACTGGAAAATTCAGAGGTAAGCTTCCCTTGAAATGTTTTTCTTGTGGAAGAGTAGGTAAATATGCATTAAAATGTCCATATAAAGAAAATCATAAAGAGAATGGAAAGAATGTTGTCAAAAATAAGTTTTCTGACAAAAAACTATTTTACTCTAATGTAGATAGTCATAGCACATTTGATGACCTAGAAAAGTCAGATTTAGATTCTAACATTCATTATCAAGTACTTTTGGCTCATGAAGACCAGTTAATTAATGAATCATATAGTTTTGAGGTAGACGATAAACACAGGAATTCTAACTAAGAATTGGAAACAAAAGGAAACAATATGATTGAGGAAATAAACATGTTAAATATGGAATTAGAAGCAACCAATAAAATAACATAAATCATAAGAAAAAAAACTTCAAAAAAAGGAAAATAATTGTGAAAAATTAGAATCTAATGTTGTGACCCTAAAGGAAGATTACGATAATATCAACAAATGGGCAAAGGCATATGAGTCTCTAGATAATATTATTAATGAACAACACTCTCCTCTAATAAAGATTGGCATTGGGTACAATCACATGGCTTCACATACACAATGTGATGACAAAAACCAATATAGTGGTGTTCAAAGGAAAACTGAATCAAGCCACACATCTAAAAGAAAATTAACCAGATCAAGGTTAAGATCAGTCCCTAAGCTCAAAGGATGGTTTTATGTATATTGTTTCTCTTGTCACTTATTTGGGCATAAGACCACTGGTTGCAGTGTTGAAAAGTGTAACTAGGCTGGATCTTCATAATGACATGTAAATATGATTTTATGTAATGATATGTAAATAAGAAAAAAAAAATTATTGACTTGCTTCATGGGTTTCATGAGCAAGGGATTTTTTTTTGAGTCAAGACTCCCATTGAGAGTTTTTAAGATTTATGTGTCATCTAGTCATAAAATATTAGAGTCATTGTCATGTAATGAAGTCATGTTACACTTTGTAAAAGGTCAATCTTGTCTATGTGAAGTATACTCCAAAAGCTTGTCATCTATTCTCTTCAAGTCGACCTACAAATGATGAAGGAACTCTCTAGAACAAGTCAGCCTACCTCCATCAATCATGTCAACCTAAAGGATAGGTGGTGAGGTGTATATATACACACATCGTCCTCCATTTAGAGAAAGAAATTCGACAAGCATTCATATAAGAAGAAGTGCAAATAAGAGGGTGTTAGATTCAGTCTTATTTGCTTGTCACCAATGATCAAATATGATTTTACCAAGTCCATTAGGGGTCTCAAGGTCAAATTTTATCATGTCACTAGGTTTTCAGAGTAAAATTTGTTCACTCACTAGTTTGTCTAGGAATGTCTCTATTTTTTTGAAAAATCTCACATGTTGGTTGTCTACTTCACTCATATAAAGAAATCATAATAAAGAGCATGTTTTCATTATATTAGTCATCATCATTATTATTTCACTCAATCTTGAATATTTATTAGGTCATTAGGGTTTCAAGGTCCATCCTCATTCCATGCATAAATCCAACATTAGATGAGATAAGGAGCTCTTTACACAAGTTTTTGTGAATTTTCATAAGTTCTTCATGGTTGAAATCTCAAGGTTCCAAAAGAAGAAAGTATCACCGTTAAAAAAGATAAAAAGAAGCTCAGGTTTCAATTCTCAAAGTGACCTAGTTTAAAAGGTGAAAATCAGGTGTTGGAAAGGTACGTAGGTCCAATTTTTATTCAAATGAGAATCATTTTTTCCTATAAAAACCCAAAAAGTCCCAAACTTGTTTCATTTTCCTCCTAACGTACTTTTTTCATCAAGATCTCCCCTCCATTGGTGAAAAAACATGGGTTCCCTAGGCAAAATTGGACAAAATTTAGTGGCATTGCACTTCTAGAGACTGCGCTACGCTTCTGAGGCTGGCGTTGCACTTCTGGACAACTACGTTGCGCTTCCATGAGTTGCGTTGCACTTGTGCCAGAGCAGCCTGAAACTCATCCAAAGTCACCCAAATTTTGATTTTGAGCTTGCAATCCTATTTTTTGCTATTCTAAGCTTGTTCAGAAGTAAGTGTTATTCTTTTTCTCACATTTTTCTTTTGGCAAGATGAATCCAAATGCAAGTTCTCTTCATCTAGAGTTTAGGTGTAATTTTCATGCTGCAAGCACTAGTGTAACTATTGGTTTGGTTAGTTTTGATATTGAAAACATGTAAATATTCCACCTCACACTTATGTACATGTTTAGAACACCCTTTGATTCACTAAATAACTTATCAATCATCATATTGCCTCACCCTTACATAAACCCTAGCTCATACCTAGCATTTTGGGCAGATTTCCTAACAACACTTTTTATAAATTTCTCCTAATCATTTCTTCCCCTCATTTCACTCCATTTAAAATTAATAAGTTTCTGATAGTCCCTATTCATCCCCCAAAATTCCCTTACCATCATTTCCTTTCCCCAATCCCCTCATTTCATCATTTCACTAATTCCTCACTGTTTTTTCATTTTCCAGTTATCTAGGGTTTATATCATAATGGAGGGAGATTCTTCACCATTAGAAAGGAGAAAACACATAAAGGAGGAAAAATCCTTAGATATGAGCCTACCAATTGCAATGAAATCAATTCATGACCATTCATCAAGCAATGTTTTGAAGATGTCAATTGCCTAGGGTTTTGCAAAAGGGTGTGTGAAGTGGGTTTCCATGAACAGTTAACTAATTGGATTGCTACCAATATAAAATGGGAAAGAGTCATCATAGCAGGGGTTGAGTTTACATTTTTCAGTGGCTATCATTTCACTTGCTACAGGGATACCTGATCATGGAGAGTAATGGTTTAAAGGTACGAGCTTAGACCTTGAACATTACAGGTCTTTCTTGAGATCACCATACAGAGAGACCCATACACACATCATCCCATTTAGGTACCTGTTGGAGAAGTATGTGCCATTGATGAGGATTGTAACAAAGTTTTTCACTTGTGAGGGAAGGGTTTATAGATTGTATGCATATCACATCAAGCTTCTAAATGCACTTTACAACTCAAAAACCTCTAAACATGTGTAATTATCTATGTAGAAGCCTTGCTAAAATGTCTGAGAAGGTACAAGTGAAAGACAAAGAACACTACCTTAGTATTTTTCAATCACAACTTGATAAATATTGTAGTTCTCCATCATCTAACGGAGAAGAACATGACATGTGATTCATTCATAGAAACAACTTTGCAATGGCATGAAACTACTTTTTCAGTTCATCATCAAAACATATCAACACAACAGGTGGAAGTAGGATAATTAAGAAAGTGAGTGGAGTTTCCCAATTTACCCAAACCCGGGGTGACTAGAATGTATCAAAGAGTAAAAAGGCTTGTGTTTACTTCTCAGGTTGACAAAAGGGCCAAGCCTTCTACATTAGCAAAACATGGATCACATGTACAGGATGAAGACCTAATTGAGCATGATTTTAAATTAGTAGAGTTGGAAGCAGCAAATGAACCTTCAAACATGTAACATAGTATCAAAGAGAAATATTCTCAGATCAAAGAACTCATAGACAATATGGCAAGAGCAAGGTTTGTTATCTCCTTCCTTTAACAAGAAAACAATCAACTTAAGGCTACACAACTCATCATGGAGAAAGAGAAATTTAAGTTGTTGCAGCAAGGAGGCAAAGGAAAAGCAATGTTTGAGCCTAGTGAACATGAGGAAATTGAAAAACAAGTCAGAAAAAAGAGGCCAAGGACCAAGGGACTCAAAAATGCATTGAAGGAGGAGAAAGGACATAATCTACTAGATGAAGACCTAGACATGGAGGAAAAAAATTTCTTTGGAGATAAATGAGGATAGAGAGTATTGGTTAAATAAGGTAAATGACCACTTAGAAAATCCTCTTGAAAAATCCAACAGGGATATTCAGCTATTGAGACACATGGCCCATCATTATCAGACCATAAACATGATATCTAATATCAAGCTCAAGCAGTTGAAAAATAGGCTAAAGGAAACCCTAAAGGACAAAAAAGAGAGGGATAACTTGGAGATGCTTCCTAAAGTATCCATGAAGGCTTGACATACCTCATTTTCCACCCCATGACCAATTTTGAAGGTTTTCTGAGCATTTTTTTGTTTCTTGACTATTTTGGTGCTAGATTCAGAAATTGAGCTAGTCACAGAAGGCACTGCGCTTTGTCCTCAAACCTCCAAAAGATAAATGTCTTGCATTTTTGGAAATATCATGGCATCCTCTCAAAACCCATTTTATCATATTTCTCAAAGAGGGCTCAAATTTTGAGAAAAATAAGAAAAAGGGGTCAAAAATCATCATTTTGCCACTCTTTTTGACAGGTGTTGCGCTTCTGAATACACCTTGGGAGAAGGAGTTTTTGAAGGCCTTCCCATGGGTAATTTTCAAAAATTCAAGGTGTTCTAGTAACTAGGAAGGCAAGGCTAGTTTAATGTTCTCTCATATCTCAATTTGGATTTCATAAATACACCTTAAAGTGGGATAAAATTTGGAATTGCGCTTTAGCAAATTTTTGAGTTTTTATTTTAAAATTTCACTGTGTATTTCCTAGTTTTCACTTTGACTTGGTCAAAGTCAAAACTCATGATGTAATTGAAGTAGTTCGAGGTTAGATGATGTAATAATGAATAAATAGAAATTACAGGTGGTTTTTATGGTTAATTATGCCTCATTAAGGAAGAAAAATTCAAAACAAACTCTAAGAGAAGAGTTTGTAGTTAACCTTCTCACTCTCACCTGTTGGTTGAGAGAATCTTGGAAACAGTTCCACCACTTATGAATTTGACTTCTAAAGGTCAAGAGTTTGTTTGATTGAGTCTATATGTATCATTTCTCATTCAAAGAGAGGGGTTGGACGTTTTTGGAGAGGCTTGCTACCTTATGTTTTCTTACAACTAATACAGGAGCAGTTGCAGCTATATTTCAGGAATACTTGTTCAGTGAGTCTATGGTCTTGTTTTTCTTTCATATAAGCTTATTATTGATGAAATCATATTTATTTACATGCATTTATATCTTCTTATGGTTTTCCTTACAATCATATAGGTAGAATTCTTAGATTCTAAGCTCTGTTTATGTGGAAAATCATGCTTGTGTTTCTTTTCTTCTATAACTAATGAATTCATGCTTATAAATGCTCATTATGTTCTCCTAAACTCTCAGACCTTTCCTACATTGAAAAAACCTTAATTTCACCATAAAAAACTGATATCTAGCTCCTCTTTAGGCCTGTTACTGCACGCTTGATACTTTGACCTAATTACTTGCGCTCATCCCTAGTCCAACAAATTAAAAGACCCTAAATTCTCAAATACTCAAATAAGACTTGTATATCTAGCTTAAAACCTATTTATTTTTAGTTATTCATTGACAAATCCTAGAGAGATACCTCTCTAGTTCTGTAGGGATAGCTACTAAACTGAAAGTGGTTTGAAGTTACCTCTTTCCATCTCCTCCTCAACCTGGGATATTGTAGGGGATAACGGAGGGAACGAAAAAGGATAAGAGGAGTTTCTCTTTGGAAATACAAAGGATTTTCTTATGGGAAGTACGAAGGAAGGGTTTCTTCTCGAAATGTGAAGATAAGGACTCTTTTGGGAAGTGTGAAGATGGGGCAGGGAAGGAGTTTTTTTTGGGGTAGTGTGAAGAAGGTTTCTTTTGGGGCAGTGTGAAGAAGGATTTCTTCTGGGGCAACAAAGGTAAAAATTCTTTTTGGAAGCCAAAATAGAAATCTAGAGACCAAGTTTCTCTAGAGAAGATAATTGAAGAGCTAGAGACTGAGACTCTCTAGAGAAATTATAGAGATTGAGTTTCTCTAGAAGGAGCCAAGGAGATAAGTTCAAGATCAAGAAGAAAGGAGAATAAAGAAAGAAGTAGATAATCAAGGTTAGTGACAAGGTTCTTGGGAGGATACTAGATTCAAGGGTTGGTGTCATGGTCTTGGTACTTCTCAGTTGAAGATATATAAGAAGAATTTTGATCGGGTTTTCCTCTCAAGTGGTGAGAGGTTTTGGCCCTAGCTGAGAAACCTACATATTGTGTCACTTGTATTTTATTGTGCATATTGGTAATTGTCTTGATGAAGAGAACACATTAATAAGATAACAAAGAAAATATTGTAATCTAAGGAAGTAAAAGTATATCACAAGAAATTATCAAGTAGAGAAATTGTTAACTATGAATGCCCTAGATTTCTCAACATGGTTTCAGAGTTTAGGTGTTGAAGAAGATAAGGGGCCATCAAAACAAGTAGGCAAATGAGAATAGAACTTCAAAGAAAGATAAAATAAATTCAAATAACACCAAGTAAGAGATCTAGATCTTCATCAAACTGAAACCCTAGATCGAATAAATACATTCTAGAAAAGGTCTTTAAATCATATTCAAGAAGGAAGTAGGAAGAAATATTGAAACCCTAGAATCACTTCATAGATCAACACATCATCAAAGGTGTTATCCTTAATAATATCCCAAGGATGAGAAAGGATATCGACGAAGGTAACCTTAAACCTTTCCATGAATATTGGAGGAAGTTGTATGAGAACTACAACTGGTTGTGCTTATGGAGATGATGATATCAATGGAGGTGGTGGTGATGGATTAGCAATGACAAATGATGTGGCTAATGTATTTGGAGGTATGGTAGAGGAACTAGTGGCAGACAAATTCTCAAGTTGATATTCAATATAGGCCTTTTCAGTGGTGATCTGAAGCTATTCATCTAGAATCTGGAGCTTATTAAATTTTAACCAAAGCTCATGATCAAATTTAGAAAACAGGGATTTAGAAGAAGGTAGATAAGAATCAAACTTGATAAGGTCAAATACTACTTTTTAAAGAAAAGATACAGACTTTGATCGTGAAACAGATATCTCAAATTGGATATCAAAATAAATATCTTTGACAATAAACAATTGATCAGGCAAAGAAGTAGTTATTACCAATTTATGAGCTCCAGTTTCAAGAAGAGGAGATTTTAGTTTCCTTAGAAATTTGTCTAGATCATCAACAACAGGAGGTGGATTTGGGTCAGGGTTTGACCTCGTGTGTATTTTAGGAGTCAGAGTTTTACACCTTAACTTGATGAGATTTAAATCAACCTTCTTTGTGTAATGGAACCTTCATCCACAAGACTAGCCTTGAATGCATTTGTAGAACTAATCCCAGGAAAAATATATCAGTCGTGTCCTAGGAAATGATGCCAAAATGTTATCCTCCAAAATATCCCAAGGTTGAGAAAGGAGACCGAAAGAGGTAACCTCAAACCACTTAGGGTTCAACAACTAGCCCTACTAAACTAGAGAGGGTTCTCTCTATAAATATCACAACCAAATATGACTGGAGTGGGAAAAAAAAATTAGGGTAGATATGTTCAGATCTAGGGTTTTTAAATTTATGGTTTTGCTAGATCAGGAGTGAAAATTGGGGAGCCAGGTCAAAATATCAAAGGTTTCATTTGCAAGGGATATAAAGTAGCAGGGTAGGTATGCATTTATGATACTTTGGGGAATTTTCAATGTAGTGTAGGGTGGAAAATCAACGATTCAAAATGAGAATGGAAAGCATGAATTCATTTATCAAAAGGTAGGTAACATAAACATGAAGTTCCTAACAAAACAGAGCTTAAACTTAAGAATTATGTTTAAAACCTCTTAGGAAAATCACTGAAAAGCATGGACATGGAAAGAAGATGAAATTATCATTCATATAAAACTATAAAAGAGAGAAAACATTATCACAAACTTACAACACAATAATTCCTGAATAATAGTTGCAATTGTCCTTTGATTTCCTGTAAAAAAAGATAATTGAATACAAGCTCCAAGAGTTCTACTCACTAATGTCCAACCCTTTATCTAACTTAGATTGGGTTACATATAGATCAAAATATCAGTTTCCCCCTCTCAGGGGTCAAATCCAACATTTAAGGAACTACTTACAAGAATATCTCCAACCATACCTAAGACTAGGGAGGTTAGAAACCAACTCCCAATTTGGTGCAAAAATGATTCATTTGACGATAAGAACCTATACAAGGATGAATCTACTTATTTTTTACTTTGAAAAACATAATTAGACCTCAATGCATCATCACAACCCCTAAAATGAAAAATTACATCAACAAAAGTTGAACTGGACTGAGGAAACTGAGAACAATGAGTTCCAGGCAAAAACGTAACGAATTGCCTAAAAACGTAGCGTGCCTAGAGAAAATGTAGAATGCTTCTTGTAAGTGACTTTTGGAGGGGTTCTCGAGCTCCAAATCAAGATCTGAAAAATGTTGGAGAAATATCATCTTGTCTAATACACCATAGAATATTCAAGGACTGAAAAACATTTCTTATAGACCTCCAAAAACGCAGCGTGCCTTTGAAAAACATGGCAGAACAATGTTTTTTTGTACCTCTTTTACTTTTTTTACCTAGAAAAAGTTGTTGACATGGATATTCAGTCACAGATATTTAATGTGCAGGTCATAAGGAATCCGAAAATGCAAAATTTTTATGATTCAGAGGCCTCCAACAAAAACGTAGCATGGGACACGCTACCTTTTCTGCCCAAAAACTGTGTATAATTTCCAAAATGCCCAAAATCTTCAAAAAATTCCAAAATTTGTTCGAAGTGTTTGAAATTTGTTCCTTGGAGCTAGGTAATGATTCTTCAAGCTATGAGTGAAGCCTCAACCAACAACTCAAGCTTTTCCCCCTTGTTATGCTAAATTAGGGTTTCCCTTAGTTTTCTTTTCAAGTTTTGAACTTTGATTTGGGAAACCCTGTTTCTGGTGTAATAATGTCTAGCCATGTGCATTTGCAAGTTGGTGGGCCTTTAAGGAGCTCCTACAAGTGAAAATTAACTTTATCCAGCTAATACTCCCTATTTTTCTCAAAATCTTGTTCAATGGATTTGTTAATGTCTTGCTTATCCAAAGGTGTAGATGGCTCACTCATTTGGTCTCCTTTCCTCTTCATGCCCTTGGTTTGAGGTCTCTTTGGCTTGACTTGAACTTCAGTGTCCTCCATTTTCTCTAAACCAATGACTTTTTTTACGTTTTCCTGGCTCATCCTCTACATCCATCCTAGGTTTTAACATTAGCATTTGATTCACTTTCAGTTTCCTATTTTCCTATTGCATAAATGAAATCATGAAGTTCTCTTTAGCCAAATCATCCTTCAAACCTCTAATATTAGCTTCCTTCTTCATGACAAGTTGCTTCAATGATTTTCCCTTTGTTTCATGAATATGCTCATGGAATGATGTCTCATGGTGATGTGGAAATGCTTCCTTGTCAATTGAAGTAGGCTTGGCCCTTTCCTTTTCTCTAGGAGTAAAAAAAAGCCTCTTACCTTTAATGTAGTTCTGAGAAAATTTTGCCCTAGGTGTCCTCTTCATTAAAAATCTGCTAGATGAGCCAACCGCTCTTGGTTTGGATGATGCTAGTGGTGTTCTGTGGCTAGTAGGATGACTAGTAGAAGGCAACAAAATTGTGGACTGCATGAAGGTTTCCCAAGAGATGTTCATCTGTTTAAGCTAGTGTAGGAAAATGATTCTAATTAAAGCATGGCGGTAGAGACTAGCTTGGTGATCACTCTTTCTTTTCCATCTTAACTAAATTTCTGTAAAGGTAGTGAGGTATGTTGAGAGGCTTTACACTGGTGAAGTAAATCAATAATCAAATATGATACTTATACATTGTTGAAAACCTAATGTTATGAAACCAGCTCAAGAAAAAGATAGAAAAGACAGATCTGTGCCTTAGAATTCAGCCTCTTCGAGGGGGAACCTCCTTTACATTACATAAATGAACAATTCTTGGATGATACAAATGACAAAACCTCCTTTCTATATATAGGAGTCTAAGGAGTCACAATATAACAAAGCTGACCTAACAATAATAATATAAAGCCACAAAAATAACAATAGAGTGATTCTATGGAGCACAGTAATAACAAGATGGGGACAATAGGGGCACAATAATATTAATAAGGGGTACAACTACAATAGTAATGGGGTAATCACTAGTATTATAGGGACCCAACATGGCCCTCTCCTTCAAAAAATTGTTGTCCTCAATGCTTGAGTAGTTTTGGATGCTTTTGTATAAAATTCTCATCCTCCCAT
>APFE030461278.1:60042-92336 GCA_000404065.3 Pinus taeda | reverse complement strand
CAGTTTTCAGTGGAGAACTTCTGGGAGATGATGTAATCAGTTGACCTTGTTCCTTTAGGCAGTGAAGCAACACTTTTAGGTACTTAAGATCCCTCACTTTATGGACATTTGTGATTGGGGTTGAAGTGCCCAAAAATGTATATAACAATGGGGACTGTGGGAGGGTTTCTCCATTGAAAAGATGAAATAAATGTTGATAGGAGGTGGCAATAAATTTACCTTACTTTTCAATAGGCTGATGGAACCTTCATTGGCCATAGAAAACCTATGGAGATGTATTCTTTGCCTCTAGAAGTGAAAACGTAGCAAACTGCCAAAACAGCAGCGTGGTTGCCTGAAATCGTAGTGTGGAGCTTTGGAGGGGGTGCCAATCACCTTTTGAGAGTGTGCTTCAATGATTGTTACGCTAAGATGGACTTTTATAGTGAATTAGTGCTCAATACCAATGGAATGAGTGAAATAAATGCTTCTATGGTCTCTTATAAGAGTTAAATTCACTTTTTGCATATGTCATGACATGCCATCATCCTTCATTTTGAAGCCAAATGTGAGGTGTTTTGCAACAATACCTTTATGAACTGAAGTAGTACATCTAAATTTATTACATATGCCTCCTTAGATTCTAACTCCCTTATGTGTGGACTCAAGGCCATAAACATGGCTTTTTTAGCTTAAAAATGACATAATGATGACAATTACAAGTGATGACCTAGACTAAGACCTATATTATTATTTGACTGATCCATGACCTACAACACTTGAAAAATGACATGACCATGATGAATAATGATAACCATGAATGATGAAGGGAGTTGCACTCACCTAGACACACCAACCAATAATCAAAGTTTTTTATTTGAAGACCTACTGAAACCATAAAAAACTTGACTTAGGACCCTAACAAAGACTTTGAAAGAGCACATTTGATCATTGGTGACTACCAGGACTGATAGACACTAACAAAAGGAGTGGAAGCTCTTCAAGAAATAAGGAAGACTAGAAAATTCAAGAAGGATCATGAATCAAGATCTCTCTCATCAATCACTCAAGAGAAGATCCTCTATAAACATGAAGATTAAGTAGGAAGAAAGCAATAATTACTCAAGTAGGTCTATGATTATATATGATAGTATGAAAATGTCTTTTTGTAAGGAAAGCAATAAATTGGTTGGGGTTGTAAATTACCTTAAATCGAAGAAAAGGACAAACCTTAATCGTATTGAGAATGAGGTCATGGATGACATCAAGGGATTAGTAACCCAACCTCCAAAGGAAGATACTCAAGCACATACTAGATACATGAAGGGAGAAGTGAGAGACCAACGGATTCTTATAAAATATAAAATACTCTCTAATCCCATATGTATCAAAGTTTGAGACGACAAAAGCTATATATGATAAGTTGGTAGAGGTTTTTTTTTTTTTTTCGTGAGTATTGCAGGAGAATTAATCTCATTAAGGAAAGAACTCTACAAATTGAAGATATCCAAGGAATATGGAATAGACTCATACTTCATGAGGCTATCAGAAATTCTAGATCAACTACAAGAACTAGGAGAAGTTATGTATGATAGATAGATGACCACAGTGGTACTAAATGCACCATCGGAAGGATGGGGTAACTTCACTTCTAATTTATATGGGAAGAAAGGGACTACTCCATTTCAAGATCTATAGTCACTCTATAAGATCGAAGAAACCAGACTAAAGGCAAATATTGATGTTGGACCAAATGAGTAGAATCAATCATATGCTGCTATGACAAGAAGAAAAGGGAAATTTGGAAGTTCGGTCCTCAAAACAAAAGGAGGAACATGGATAAAGTAAGATTCTATGGATGTCAAGAACTTGGGAAATATAGAAGATATTGTCCTAAATGGAGTAAGGACACGAGGAATAGGGAAGAATCCCACATTACTAAAGAAGTGAAAGAGCCTGAGTCAAAGAAACTTAAGAATGAAGAAGTAAAAGATCTCTATTATGACTAAGATGATATTATTCACTAGATGGTACCTTTCACATGTAAGATATAGATAGGATGTAGTGTATATAAGATAGAATGCATCAGATTAGAAAATAGCATCGTGATAGAAGCATTAACAATGAGATCTCATGACATGGAAACAGAAAGTATGTATGGAATAAATTGTTTACAAAGAATAAGAAGCTCTTAGGAAACCTCATTGATACTTATAGAAAGAAGCAGAGGTCATCATCGACTGGGATCATCATACTCAATAAAGAAAATATCTGCTAGGTGAGGATATGAAACATCCTCAAGTTTCTCTGATGGAATTCTCATCAAAGGATTCACCGATCTAGAAAGGAAGAAAAGGTTTTCATTAGGAATTCCAACTCGTGTTATTCTAGGGATGATGTTATGATGACATAACAAGAAAGTGGGTCTAAATGATAAAGCTATTTCGAATGAAGTTGCTACATGAAGTCTAGATGAACAAAATGAAAGATGAGGTATGTATGCTTACATAATACATTACGAAGTTCATGTCATATGGGTTGCAGATAATATGGATCACTATTTTCATCTTGGGAAATATGATCAAGAGAAGAAGGGATATCCTCCTCCAAAATATTGCAGAAAATAATAAGTCACACTAGATGAAATAAACATAATCTATTCTCATATGAATCATGAGGAAGCTATCTACAATCAAGGAAATCTGATTGGAAGCACCGGGGAGTGAAGTGTGTGAGAAAAGATAAGAAGATATCGTGATATTACGCAACGAAGGTAGAAGGTGTTGAGTTGGGGTAGCATCGAATGTGCACTAGCCACGAAATTTGGTGTAGAGGTTAAGGAATATGAGATCTCGAATACCTAGAAAGGGTTTGGGCAGATTCTAAATATTTTGGGAGATATTAAAATAATTAATATTTTTAATGGAGACCATAAGTCTAAACTTAGGGAAATTAAAATATTAAGGTGAATTAATATAAAATTGTGTTAGAATGGTCCAAAGACATGGATCAAGCCAGATCTAATCTTAGCCATCGATTAGGGACTTAATATTGGGCATTAATTTTTCAATAATAAAAGTATAAGAGGAGGCTTGAGGGTCACTTCGAGAACACACCAGAGTGATGAGTCATTCTATTCTCTAGAGTGGGGTTTTCTAAGAGAGATATAATCAATGATCAATTATAGCAAGGGGTAGTGAGTACGAGGTAGAGAGGTAGGGATAGTGCCGAGAGACTAGTGTAGAAGCAGAGAGAGTCAGATGCAAAGCCAGAGGGAGCCACACAGAGGCAACAGAGACTACGCAGAGCCAGAAGGGCCTGCGTCATCCACGCAAAGGCTACAAGAGTGATGCGGAGAGCTAGGGAGGCTGTACAGAGCCTCAGTAGGTTGACGTAAAGGGTTTCAGGCTGACGCAGAGGAATGCAGGGCTTACGTTGAGCTTCAGATTGTGCTGGAGAGGGATTTCGTGGAGCAGGATTTCTAAATACTTGTTTCTAAAGAGAGGTATTTCTGCCAAATTTTTTATCTCTGTCATGTTAGCTAGTTTGGCACCCAGTGTTCTAAGAAAAGTTCTGCTTAATAATAAAACCCTCAGATAGCTGCATCAATTTTCCTACATTGGGTTTTTCTGGGGACATTAGTCCAAAAATAATGGTATCATTTGTGTGCTTGTTTCTGTTTCCTTTAGTTGATGATATGTAATGTGTTGAGCATGCACTTGTATTTATTTTCGGTATTTACATGGTAAATAACTTGTTAATTAACAAAAGAAGTAGGTAGGAATAAATCTGTAAAGTGCATGGAGGGTTTCTAACTGTTAGACATAGAAATCTCAACATGGTATCAAAGCGTGGTTGCAGATCACAGGAGAATTGAGGACATTAGCCGAGAAAAGCAGTGGCAACTGAAAAAAATGTCCCGAGTGACAAAAGTTGTTCCTAGGAGAAAAGTAGAAAGGAAGGGGTGACGCATGCCTGCATCATCAATTTTGAGCCAAGAATAGGCTATGTAGAGGTTGAAGGAAGTAAAGACAGGCTCACATAGAGGCAAGGAGGGCTAATGTAGTTGGCTGAGGGAGCTAGTTTTCCAGTGTTGGGAATGCGCAGAGCCTAGGAGCTCTCACCTTCAGATTTCTAGGGTTTAGGAGGTTGTGGGTAAGTTACAGAGTGGAGCTGGTGGGGTATTGTAGCTAGAAAAATACCTAACAGGGCAAGGCCAAGGAGGAGGAAGTTTCTACCGAGGGTTTCTAGCCAAGAAATCCAGATCAGTGGTGTAGTTGCATTGATGATAAGAGTCGGGGGCATCTCGAAGTCAGCAGAAGGGTTTCTATGAGGGAAATCAAGGCTAAGAGGGAATCACATCGAGAACTTCTGAGAGGGAAGTAGAAGAGCAGCATGGCACTACACAGAGTAAGAGACCAGGACAAACCAGGCGGAGCCTCAAACTTCACAGTTTGGAAGGCCAAAAGCTTATCTGTACTTGATAGAAATCGTGTCAAGCACTTCTCCTTGAGGACGATAGCGATTCCAGTTGACCCAGTTGATAATAACAAGTACGAGGAGGAAATGGTGTGGGCCAAGAGCATCATCCTTTATGGGGTCAAGGACCATGTAGTACCTACCACACATTGCCGGGAAGGAAATGACAAATGAGATGTGGGAGTCCCTAAAGAAATTGTACTAGCATACTTCTATGTAGAGAAGGATGTTACTACAAAATCACTTGCCGTCATACCAGATGAAGAAGGGAGAACCGATCAACACCTTCCTCGATCGACTGAATGAGATCCTGGATCAACTTACTTCCATAGGGGCCACGCCGGATTAGGAATTGATGGTGAGAATAGCCCTGAACGCAGTCTCAGAAGACTGGGAGGTATTTTTCTAGAGTATACTGGGCAGAGTGACCCTTCCACATTGGGAAGAAATGTGGGTGGCTCTTTGCCAAGAAGAGATCAGAAGGCTAAGAAAGGTGGGAAGAAACAACAAGGAGATCAGAGTTAAGAAGGAGGAGGAGGAGGACGTTTCCCTAGAATCTGAGGGAAAGTAAGAGAAACAAAATAAGAAGGACCTCTCCAAGGTTAAATGCTTCAAATGTGCGGAGCTAGGTCATTAAACGACCTAGTGTCTAAGGAAGAAGAGTAAGGGAGAGGCCTCGAGACCAAGGTAGCGCCAGTAAGGGCAGATAAAGAAGTGGAGATAGACGATTACCATGCCATGAGTGCACACACACCATTTGAGTAGAAGTGGGGAGACATCAAGTTGTAGTCAGAAGGACTATAGGCGATGAGGGGTAGGATCATTGAGGTACCCAACCTCTTGGATTAGACCTTTCTACGGGCACCTCAAAGAGGAGTAGTAGGACTGGTGAATGTGGGTAGAGATGGATGTGGATGAAGCGGAAGAGAGAGGTACAATGTAGAATTCCTAGGACAATGTGAGGCTAGCAGGATGTAACACTGCGAGAGGCACGGGAGTGTTTCACCAATGCAAGATGGCACAGAGAGGTGTGAAACGGCGTGAGATGGAGGGAGTTGTTGAAATAGTGTAAAAATCAGAGAGGAAGCACTTGTCAGCGATAGAGGGAGCTTCAGCATCAGGAGTACTCTAGCCTAACAGAGAGGCCAAAGTTGGGAGATTAGTTACTTACTTCTCAGTAGTTGAGATTCAGTGCAACAGTTAGTAGTGGTAGTTCTATGGGCAACACGATGTAGCATGATGAGAGTAGATGTAGTTCAAATGCAACAGTGGCAATGGCAGGGCCATGGGAAGTTGCACTGATGCAGAGGTAATTTTTGTACAGATGCAACAATCGAAGTACCATAGCTATGGGCACTAGTAGAGGATGTTGGGCAGTAGGCCTAGCATCAGCATAGGGACTGATGTTGGATGATCAGAGTGATGCTCAGTGAGGAGTATTATTAGAGCAGAGTCCTCGCTAAGAGGGACTGTTGATTTGGGGTAGCATAGGACATTCTCTAGCCACAAAATTTAGTGGAGAGGTTAGGGCACATGATATATCCAATACCCAGAAGGGTGTGGGCAAATTCTAAACAGTTTGGAAGATATTAAAATAATTAATATTTTTAATGGAGTCCCTAAGCCTAAACTTAGGGAAATTAAAATATTAGGGTGAATTAATATAAAATTGTGTTAGAATGGTCCAAAAGACATGGATCAAGCCAGATCTAATCTTAGCCATCGATTAGGGGCTTAATATCGGCCGTTGATTTGTCAATGAGAAAAGTATAAGAGGAGGCTTGAAGGTCACTTGGAGAAAACACTAGAGTGATCAGTCATTCTATTCTCTAGAGCAAGGTTTGCTAAGAGAGATAGAATCGGTGATTATTTGTAGCAAGGGGAAGTGAGTACGAGGCAAAGAGGCAGGGACCGTGTCGAGAGACAAGCACAAAAGCAGAGAGATGCAGACACAGAGCCAGAGGGAGCCACGAAGAGGCAGTAGAGACTACGCAGAGCCAGAAGGGCCTACGTCATTCATGCAGAGGCTACAGGAGTGATGTAGAGAGCCAGAGAGGCTACACAAAGGCTTAGTAGGATGACGCAGAGGCCAGCAAGGCTGACACTAAGCTTCAGATTGTGCTGGAGAGGGATTTCGTGGAGAAGGATTTCTGAATACATGTTTCTGAAGAGAGGTATTGCTACCAAATTTTTATCTCTAGAGGGTTAGCTAGTTTGGCACCCAATGTACTCAGAAAAGAGCTGCTTAATAATAAAACCCTCAGATAGCTGCACCAACTTTCCCGCATTGGGTTTTTCCGGGGACATTAGTCCAAAATTAATAGTGTCATTTGTGTGCTTGTTTCTATTACCTTTAGTTGATGATCTATAATGTGTTGAGCATGCACTTGTATTTATTTTCAGTATTTACATGGTAAATAACTTGTTAATTAATGAAACAAGTAGGTAGGAATAAATCAATAAAGTGCATGGAGGGTTTCTAATTGTTAGACTTAGAAACCTCAGTAGAGGTCATTCAACATCCGAATTCCAAGAATATTTGACTAGAAGATCTCTTGGAAGGATGTGAATACTCTGATGGAAGTCAAAAAAAAGATAGAGACCCTTGACAATGGATATAATTGGGAGATGTATCAATCTTCATGCATGATGTTGATACCTATAGGAAGATGTCATGGTGAAATATCATCACAAAAGTAATTTTGATTTGAAGTGTTCATTGATAATTTTTTAGCTAATATCTGGATGGGATTATGTAGGACTGCTAAAGGGAAATCTATGGATGACTTCCAAGTGGACCATATAGAAGATGTAATGTCCATTTGAAAATTATGGCGTGAAAGAAGAATGACATGAAGCAAAGATAGATGGAAAATCTGATGGATCACTTTCCAATGAGTTGAGGACATGACTAACTCATGGATAAAAGTGATGGATGATTTGTGCCCTATGTAGAAGTTCCTAAAGATGAATAATCCTTGACAAAGAAGAAAATCATGACATTGAAGGAAGGAGCTCTTGAAGCAACTGGTTGTTCCAAGATCTCCCATGAGGAGTTAAGATAGGTCCCTGTTTAAGAGGGATCCTAAAAAGAAGTTTCTTACTTGGAAGAAACTTGGAAAATTCCTAAGCAGGGAGATTAGGTGCATTCATTTGTGATAGGAATGAGTACATTCCTTTAATGGAATATGTCCTCTTGATTTGAAAAGGAGAGATAAACATTTCATTCTGGTCTTCACCTAGAAAGATAGAATTGAGGATTGTGTAATCATTTGGCATCTTATTCTCTTTGAGGATGAGATAGGGCATCCAACAGTAATAGTATTCGTGGAGGACCGATATTATTTGTGGGACCAGGGAGTCCAGGATAAGAATAGTCCTCATGGAACTTACCCCGAGTGGGGTATGCTCCGAGAGAGACAATGATGAGTGTGTCTATAAACCATTGGTCTCACCAACATTGAGCTCAAATCTTATGGAGAGATGGAGTTTTTATTCAAGTCCTTGCTATGTAACAATGTTGGTTGATATGATGCGATACAAATGAGTTATGAATTTGAATTCGTTTTATGAGAGATTCTTCAGATTGAGAAATTCCAAGTACCATTATGAATACCTCCCTAGATAAGAGGGAGTGTTGAAAAGTATAACTAGGTTTGGTCTTCTTAATGACATGTAAATATGATTTTATGTAATGAGATGTAAATAATAAAATAAAATTATTTTATTGACTTGCTTCATGGGTTTCATGGGCAAGGGATTTTGTTTTTGAGTCAAGACTCCCATTGAGAGTCTTTAGGATTTATGTGTCTTCTAGTCATAAAATATTAGAGTCATTGTAATGTAATGAAGTCATGTTACACTTTGTAAAAGGTTACTCTTGTTTATGTAAATTATCCTCCAAGAACTTGTCATCCATCCTCTTCAAGTCGGCCTACAAATGATGAAGGAACTCTCTAGAACAATTTGACCTACCTCTAACGGTCATGTCAGCCTAAAGGACATGTGGCGAGGTGTATATATACACACACTCATCCTCTATTTGGAGAAAGAAATTCGACAAGAATTCGTAGAAGAGGAAGTGAGGAGAAGATGGTACAAAAATGATATTCTTCTGGGAAATACTAAGGAGTTTCTTCTAGGAAGTACGAAGGAAGGGTTTCTTCTGGAAGTGAAAATATAAGTAATCTTCTTGGTAGTGTGTATATAGGGCAGTGAAGGAGTTTATTTTGGGGTAGTGCAAAGAAGGTGTCTTCTAGGGAAATGTGAAGAAGGATTTCTTTTGGGAAGCCGAGATAGAAATATAGAGACCAAGTTTCTCTAGAGAAGACCATTGAAGACATCGATACTGAGACTCTCTATAGGAAGTATATAGGTCGAGTTTCTCTAGGAGCCAAGGAGAGCAGCCCAAGATCAAGAAGAAATTCGAAGAAAGGAAGAGGTAGAGCATCAAGGTTAGTGACAAGGTTCTTGGGAGGATACTAGAGTCAAGGGTTTGTGTCATGGTCTTGGTACTTACCAATTGAAGATCTAGAAGAAGAATTTTGATTGCATTTTCCTCTCAAGAGGTGAGAGGTTTTGGCCCTGGCTGAGAAGCCTACATACTATGTCACTTGTATTTTATTGTGCATATTGGTAATTGTCTTGATGAAGAGAACACATTAATACGCTAACAAAGAAAAAATTGTAAGCTAAGGAAGTAAAAGTATATCACAAGAAATTACCATTATGGGAATTTTGAAGTCTAAAATGGGCCTCCTAAGAAAAAGGTACGACCAAAATAAACTTTATAACAACCAATAGGATTCAAGATGATGATGTGAACCATGGGGGATGATTCACCATTTTTGGAGTAAAAAAGTAAAAAGATAAAAAAATAATAAAAATAATTTTTCGACTCATATTTTCAACTCATCTCCCTAAGTTTTTACTCAAATTTTCAGTGGGACTATTTGTTGGATGAAAAATATAATTCCTCATCCAAGGAGTACCCTTTTTTCATACTTTTGATGGACCCTACTACTGGAAAAATCAGAAATACATGAAAAATGTGATTGCAATAACGTATTTCATGTATTTCTTATTTTTTATGTAGCAGGGTCTGTTGAAAGTATGAAACGCAGGTACTCCTTGGATGAGGAATTATGCATCCAATGAGTGTTGTCGCTTGAAATTTGAATAAACCCATAGGGAGATAAGTTGAAAATACGAGGTGAAAAAATAGTTTTTTATTTTTTCCCTCTAAAATTTGATGATGTAATCTAGTATTATTTTATTATTTCCACTATTATTTTATAATTTCCTTAGGGGGGCCATTTTATACCTCAAAGTTCCCCTAATTCAAGCAGAGAAATTGTTAACTCTAAATGCCCTAGATTTTGCAACATGCAGGTCAAGTAATTTGAATGAAACCAGGAGATGGGATAAGTTCCAATGCATAATTAGAAATTGCATGCAAATTTGGAGGAAGAAGGAACATTAGTTAGAAACATAGGGAAGATTAACCCTACTATAGTCCAATGCTCTTAAAGCCTACTTCCCACAGTGATTGTAGAAGTAATGTGAGGTACATGACCTCATAAAGAGAAACTGATGATTATAAGGTCCATAGGATCAAGTGATGTATGATCTTAGGAGCTATGCATATGTATATCTTGATAATGAGTCCCTATGTTGTTTTGATATTCATTTGGTATTATGGACATTGCATTCGATGTAGTATTAGTGAATAGAAACATACAGTATAGGCTCAGGGGCAGCCATGGCTATGAAAGTTCAACATTTTAATTTTTGTACGTAGATCTTATGAAGGACAATCACGTATATACGTGAGTCTTGATCTATACAGTCGCGTATGTTTCTCTGAGATGAAGAACCAATGGGACAAACTTAGGGGGAGGTTATGATATGCTTTGGTGAATTATTATTTGTCTTTCTGGTTCTGACATTGATTGGTTATAGTATGTTGATTCTCAGATGATACTTAGAAGCAATATTGGCTTATGATGGTTTATGAGTTGCTGCAATGTCATTGTTTCTTTTGATGGATTCACTGATTGATGAAGTTGGATATGATCAAACCTGACAGTGAATAGTTGGCACAGGTTTAGGGGGATCATTTTCTATGCTTCTAGTAGTGCATTGTTGGCATTATAATTTCTTGAGCACTTCTTGCTGCATAATAGTGTTCATGAAAATTATATATCATTGGTGATGTTGATGAAGACACATTTGCTACCAAATTTTTGGATGATGACTATATATTGCTTAAGTTGCACTTAGTGAATATGATTATGCTATGTTGTTTTTATGTCTTCTATGATGCTTGAGTTACATATGGTGAAGTTATAGATGATGCCTATATATTGCTTGAGATACATGTGAAAAGTTGTTATGATGATGTCCATGGATCTCACATATGTTGGTGATACATGGTGATGATGCATATATGCTACTTTTGATGATATATATGTTGCTTGAGAAATTTTTGGTCTTCATATATAGAGCGCGATGAGCTTGATGATAATAGATCAAGGAGATGGGTTACTAATAGAGCTTGATTACACAATCTCATGCTATGATTGGTTAATGATGATGAGTCCATACATATTGTTATCTCTATATCATGGGATATCAATGAATTACATATTGGTGAAGTTTTTTATGACGTGATAATTCTTCTTGCATGGTCCAAAAGAATGATATTGATTCCTATGAATTATAGGTCCTCATATATGAGGAAAAGGAGCATTACATGAAGTCAAGAGGATGGTTATCGATATGTTGATACTAAAACTTCTTGGTGATGCTTGAAAGCATTGCACATTTGGTCACATGTTGATGCTGTTGAAGATTCATAATACATTTCCCTATCTTACTTCATGATGATGATGATGTTCATGTTGCAAGATCCTATATTGTGTATGATGGTTTTTGATGACTATCATGGTCTTACTACCTCACTATTGAGGTATCTAGTTTTGGTTATAAATGTCATATCTATCTCTTGATCATGTAAAAATCCATAATGTAAATCATTGCAAAATTCAGTTGAGTATGGACTATTGGGGTCAAGTAACTCGTGTATGTAATCCCATTATTTTGGGAAATTCATGTAATATTGAGTCAAATATGTAACCCCACTATGTTGGGTGATTGATGTAATCATGGAGTCATTGGTCCTAGGAAAGGTCATATTTGGTTGAGTCATAAAGTCATATACTTCATTGAATATCTTCCAGAAAATTTAGCATATGCTCAGGGGGAGCATGGTTAGTATACAATGTTCATATTCAGCAGATTAGACCTACATTGATCCTCTCTATAAAGGAGACAAAAGTCTTCCTTTATCTTTTTTCATCCCTTTTCCCTTGATGTCAAAGGGGGAGAGAAGCTTGGTGTTTGGAGAAGAATGCTTGGAGAGAAGCTTGGTTTTTTGGGAGAGAATCTTAGTGCGTAGTGTTATCACTCAGATTTTCCTTAAAGTTGTTAGAAGAAGGAAAGGGGTCTGAGGTAACCACAAACCAATCTTTTAAGTACAGAATCTAACCAATCTATACTTAGAGAGGGCTCCCTCTTTGTGATTTAGCTTTGTTTATGGGGTATTAGGCTAATTATGAAAGCTTGGGGGAGTTTTGATTTCGTTTGATGGTGAAATTCAGGAGTAGATGGATATAACAAGGTATTTCAGGCCATTGGGCTATGGAGTCAACTAAAGATGGCTTAATTGGATCAGGTTGATTCAACCAAGGAGAGTTTCACAGGGAAAGATAGCTAAATAAAAGATAAATGATAGCTTAAAAGGGTGAAATGGTATTGAAATGGGAGGAAGGGTAATTAAGAATCCTTCAAAAAAGTTCAAGATGTGGGAAAGTGGGTGGTCATTAACAAAAAGCAATTAAGAATTTTTTGTTAAATAGTCACAGTGATAAACTATGAAAGCAGGGAGAAATTAAGAATTCCCTACCTATAATAGCTTGGCAGAAAACATTAAGAAAATAAACGATTTTAAAGACAGAAGGCAGTAAAGCTCTTTCTAAAATATAACTTTTCGTTGATCATTCAAATATGAAACAAATATGAATATTTAAACTACAAAACTGTAAAAACACAAGATATAGAATACCTATTTGTTTCTCATTTGACATAGGTATCCTGTAAATGTCCTTTGCTTTATTACTTTGTCCAGGCAGCCATACAAAAACACTTTTATTCCAAAATAAAGTGTTTACAGAAATGTCTAAGAATCCACACTCAGTATTTCGAATAAGGAAGTACTTATACAAAATTTACATCAAAATATCTCCTAACTAAGAGAGATATATTCTAGGAAAACTAAATATCTTTTACATGAATGTAGAGAGAGATGGTCTCGAAAGTAGAAACTGAATGTGAACTGCTTGTTTGCTATCCCTGTTTTTGTTGAAGGAGCTGGAGGCAGGTACTATGAATATGCATCTTGTTCTCTTGCTTGTAATTCTGTGCTGGCTCATTGATTTTAGCTTTTCACTAATACTATTTTACTTGTGACTGATACTCTTTACCTGTTTTACCATCATTCATCCTTTTTTACCAAAATTTACTATGGTAAATATTTCAATTTACTTCACTTTTTACCATGGTAAATCATAAGATGTCTATCATGTTGGCCCACCAATCATCTTTTGGTATTCTTGTCCTTGTCAGTTTTCTGTAGATTTCATCTGCTTCTATGTATTTTACAAAATTTGGTTGCACTGGAAACAAGTGCCTCACTTCATGCTCAATGTAAAATAGGTTCTCCAAACTATCATAGAGAACTCTCCCTATAGGAAATTCCTTGGTTGCAGATGAACTGGCTTGACTGTTAGCTTGCTGATATAATTTTTTGACATAATAATCCTGAACCATTAGCTTGTAATTGATGACTAAAGGACTTGGATGTATTTTTCTTTGTAAGATGCCAAATTTCTCCATAAACTCATCGATGTCTTCCTGCATATTTTGACATTTGCATTCCAGGCCTTGCATTAAACTCATTTTGGTTAATACTTTCTTTATTTAGAGGATGGTAGCAGTCCTATCCTCAATGTTTAACTGTTCCAATTGATGCCTGTTTCTACTGTTTAGAATGTTTATTAATCTAATAGCTTCTTTAGGCTCCCTTCCTAGTTCTTCCTTGGTTTTTTCAATCTCTTGAAGAGCAACTTTCACTAAGTCAATTTGTTCAAAAATTATTTGAATTGATGACCAAATATCATTGATTGAATTAATGATATTGGTCCATAAGATCTTTTTATATCAGTCAAAGGATTTTCAAATGTAAGATCCTTTTCTAGTGTTTTAATCTATTGAGTCAAGCCTTTGTTCTTTCTCATTTCTTCGGCAAAATTGAATTTTGACACATCATACTTTTGCTCTAAAGTAATGAATTCCTCTTTTACCTTTTGCAGTTCAGTGACTTGGAGCTTCATTTCCTCCATGGACTTGATCGATTCTTTTGTGCTCTGATTTGAGGTTCCAACCTATGATGTACCTAGACCTATTACTTCTATAGTTGCAGCTAATGCCAAAGGGACGTTTGGTGCTAAAGTAGTTGCCAATATAGGGGGGACTACTGTAGAAACCATTGACACTACATTTTGAGGCTGAGAGGTCAACTCACTCTGCCTAATTTGTAGTGTTTTCTCTAATTCTTGATCTGTCTCTTTTAGTTGCTTATTTAGCTTAAGGACCAAGTCCATAAGCTCTTCTTCATTCTTCTTCTCAATCACTTCAGTAGTCTGAGGGTGCATGAGTGGTGGCAATTTCAACTGCTTTCTCAGTGTAGCTATATCTTCATTCTTTTTCTTTATTAAGCCCTCTGCAGCTCTGATATCCTTTGGGTTATGGCCCAACTCAATAATCAACTCCTCCAATGATTTAATTCTATTGTCCTTTGCCTGTGAGGAGGCCTTTTCTAGTTGCAATTGGTCAATAGTGTTGTTTAGTGAATTCTACAACCTATGTGCCATCATTGCCTTGCTTGTTAGTGTAGAATAAACAATTTCCCCTGTTTTCTTATGCAATTCTATCTGATCTATGGGGTGGATATCATTAGCTAAGACCTCAAAATCAGTCTTGAGGTAGTCTGCAAATGATTTGGGTTGCTTTACTGTGGGCTTCAGAAAGTGCATCTGCATTTTTCCTTCTTTGATGTCATAAGTTGACATCAATCTGGTTTGATTTTTAGGTGCCATCTTCAAGTATTGAGTGTAGGCTTGGGCCTTCAGCTGCTCATTCTTGGCCTTTATCTCCTTGAATTTTCCTTTTATGTCTATGATCTTCTCAGATGAATATTTGAAAGATGAAACTTTGGCACTCTGTTGTCTTTCAAGCTCTTGTCTTTGTGAACTGGAAGGTGTCCCACCTATTGGGAATGTATGTAGACTATCTCCACTTTATTTCCTCAAACTCCTTGTTGTTTCTTCGAAGAATTATTCCTCTGAATATGGGTTTAGCCTGTGCCTCTTAGCACCAGGCTGGTCTAAAGGACCACTGGCAGGGGTAGCTACTTCCCTGTCTCTCTTCATGTTCTTTTCCTCATTCAGAGGAGTCTGCAAAACAGGGGGGTTTACCATATTAACTTGAGCTGGATGAGGCTGTGGTGGAGCTTGTTATTCAGATATTTTAGGCTGCTTTGACATCTCTGGTTGTTCTGATGCTGGAGTACTTGTTCCCTGGTCTTGTTTTTGTGGTGGTTCTGCTGGGGGTGCACTAGTTTCCAGTGTGTGCCTTTGAGAAGTCTCTGTTGTAGAGGCACTAGGCTCTGGTGTTGGCCTTCGAGTAGATTCGACTGGTACTTGTTCAAAAGAGTCTAGTTAAAGTGTCTTTTCTAAGTCTTTCATCACATTCTCTACCTCAAACTGATCACTATCCATTTCAACTAGAGTTCCTTCCTCCCATTCATCCATATTTGCATACTGTTCAATCTCAAGGATCCTGTGATGGATATATGGCGATAGCTTATGTTTCATTCTTCTATCACAAATGAAACCTTGTGGATCATATCTCCAAGCAAATCTTTTCTTTAGTCTCATTTTTTCTAGGATTTCCTCTGCTCTTTTCCCTGCTTCTCTATTGTCACAGACAAATGGGCCTAAGTGATCTTTAATCCTCAATTGTGCTTTCTTATTTGCTTTGGTGAAATGAGTTTGATCAGATTTTAACATTTGCCTATAATATTCCAGGGCAAACAATCTCATAGGAATATACTTAGGTAGTTTGAACGGAGGGAGTTCACAACCATAGATTCAAATTTCAGTGTGATTCTGGTACAAGTACCAGTCTGTTATAGACATTTTTGGGCACTGCAACACCAATCATAAATGTCCATAAACTGAGGGCTCCTAAGTCCCTAAAAGTGTTGCTTCACTACATAAAGGAACAAGGTTAGCTGATTACATCATCTCCCAGAAGTTCTCCACAGAAAACTGCTCAGAAATGGTCAAAACTGGACCATACTAAATGCCCAGTGCAGAGGGTGCGATGCATATCACCTTCCCAGTGTAAAGAGTGCGATGCATACTGGATGGCCCCTCTGTAGGGGTGATGGGTGAGAATGGACAAATGGCAGAGACATTTTGCGAGGTGGAAGATCATAGAATCTTCCAGAAACTTCCCCTCTGACACTTGCCTCTCTGATTTCGACCAGGGATGAGTAAGAGATCATCAATCTCCAAGTGGAATCAAGAACTATCAGAGTGGACACTAATCAAAATCCCAGAAGCTTACTCACCCCCCTACAATCATCTATATATGGATCCCTCATGACAGATATCCAGAGGCTCGAATCTTGTACCTTGTAGAGAAGTGTTGTTGGTTTTCTGGTGTAACATCATAGTGTTGGGTGATCTAAGCTTTACTTGAGGTGAAGAAGGGCTTTCTTGCTAGAGGATGATGTTGGGTCAGAACAATTTCTGTAATCCTCTTGTTATTCTTGATATTAATAAAGCTATTCAAGTTTTCCTCCACATCCATGTATGTTTGATTGTATATGCATTTATGTGGTTAATACATATCTGGTCCTGTGTTGTTTATGAATATAGATCTCTGTTCTTCGATAGTATTATGTTGCTTTGATTCCACAGGTGCTCTCTGAATCCGTGTAGACAAAGAAGGAGCGGCAAAGATCTATCGAGAAGGAGAGGAACCGAGCAAGGAACCAAGCGCAAGACAAAGGTTGGTGTCCTCTGTTCCCCTCTTGTCTACTTTTCATAAAGGAAAACGGAAGTAGTTTTAACTTGTTTGTTTCTAAGATAGCTACCAGTCTTAGTGGGAATAACAGCTCTAAGTGGACACTATTCCCAGTAACAAAATGGCAACTCCGCTGGGGAGCGAATAGATTGTTTGTTAGTCTATTTTTGTTTATTTTATAAACTTATAGATGGAGCCTGAAGTCAAGCCAGCTAGCCTTCGAACTGCATTTGTTATGCAAGTGCAAAGTAGATCAATGCTACTTCAGTCTATCACTGGGTTTTGTTTATAAATTGAACAATCAATCTGCAAACACTCTAATTGCCCTGAGTGGTGGCTCTAGTAACCTCCTTAGATCAACCCCTGTGATTTATATTTACTGAACATCACTTACTTGGCCTAAATCCCTGAACTAAACTGCAAATTGTGATCAAACATTGGATAAAAGTCTCGCACTGGTACCATCGCACCCTCCCTTCAAGGTAGTTTGTATGCATCGCACTTCCTGTGTGCAGTAGGTGCGCTGCATACTGGATTCTTTGTGTGACAGGTGTGATGGTCAGGGAAGGTTGATTTTACCTTCAGACTTTGGTTTTTCTTCACTCCTTTCAGTTCTATTCAGGAGTTTTGCTGTCTGTGGTCAGTATATCTCTGTGGAAACCCTCTTCTCTTCCATCATTCTGCCTCCATTGTGCAAAGAACTGTAAGTGTTTTTTTATGTATTGTGCGCCATTTTTAGTTCTCTTTTACAAAGAAGTAGCGTAATCAGACTGTCTTTTCTTGATCTGGAAGTGTCACAAGTGTTTTTTTTAGTCATAGAAGAGAATCATATTGTTCTTGATAGTCGATTGTACTGTTACTCTTGTATGTGATTTGAATTAATAGTTTTTCAAGTGTTGAAAACAATTTTCATTTCGAAATCGCAAAGTGTCGTCCTTATCTTCACTTCATTTTGAAAAAGAAATTTGTTAGTATTGTCGCTTTGGAAAATAATTCAAATTTTCACCTTCTTGTCCTTCATACATTAAGAAGGCTGAAAATAGATACATGCATGTGCATTTGCATTTAGACTGTTTGGTTTGATTTAGGATAGTGCATTTAGTGTGTTCTCTGTGCTCTTTGTTGAAAGACCCTCATTTTTCTTTCCTTAGTAGCTAGGATTTTCATTGCCAAAAGAAGATTAAACATATGTTTATCATCTTAGACTGCATTTTAGGAATTGTATACACATCACGTGGTGAACCTGAAAGGCAAATTTTTAAAGAAGATCAACTATAAAATAAATTTTGATGAATCTAAAAACGCTTTGGAACCTAATGCACAACATCTAGAAGTCTAGGCTAGAGACGTATTCCGACATCGTAAAACCTGGTAACTGTTGTTTTCATTGTTGGTTGGGTGATTCCTCCACTTTGATATGACAAGTGCCAGTACGGACTTGTGCTCCCACGTACCATCGAGTATATATTGGGAGACCACAATAGGCTATATCCTTTATCCTTAGGAAGCCATGTCTGCCGCCCTATCGATTGCAATGCACTAAACACAACATTCAGGAAGATTAACTGCCGTACCGTAAAAAGTATTCTGCAGTTTTGTGATTGGTTTGGAAATCCCTCTGCGTAGATTTCCAGAGAAGTCTCTTTCATTCCTTTTCAGACTCCTTAAAGGAAAGGTCCATTTGATCACTCGTCATTTCAAGCTCATTAAAAATCGAAGGCGACTAAAGTCATCTTTTGTTTTTTCTTGACTCTTAAAAATTGAAAAAACAAGTTGTGTCAAAGCGTCTAAAATTTATTTTAATCGGAATAACATCACAAGTTCCCTCATTGTTCTTTAGGTTGAGAAAAATGGAGTCTACCAACCAAGGATTTCCCCTTGGAGGAAATCCTAGTCCTTTCTCCTCTTGGGGAGATGTTGGTGCACCCCATATGGCCACATTGTCACTTCCAGGGTTGACGATTAGTTTTCCTGTATGGCTCTTCTCTACCTCTATCGTTCAAAATACTGTAATTCCTGAACAATCAAGTCAGTAACTAGGTGATAGTAGAGTTACCCCCCAACCTTCCACTTCGTCCATTTCTCCCTCTCCTCCTTCCTCTTCGATTGATGAAGCTGGTAAAGCTAAAGATCAAGTAACTGAGAATAAGAAGAAGCGGAAAGAGAAAAAGAAAAAGAAGAAGAAGGAGCCAAAAGAAAAAGGGGGCAACCATGTGTCGTCTAGCGAAAACCCTCACACCGCACCGTCTAAACCTAAATCTCCATGTGTCATTTGCAAAGGAGATCACTGTAATTGAGATTTTCCTTGCATCCCTCAGATCTTAAGGGACTGGTCTCCTCGTTTTCACAATCCGGTGTCGTCAACATCTGATGATCATGTTGAAAGTACACCGTCAACCAGTGAAAGTGAAGTATCTGGACAAAAAAGGAATCGCAAATTTCCTTGTAAACTGTGTGAAGGCAATCACGTTGTCCCTTCCTAGACGAAGCCAAAAGAGTTTTGGATGACCATCCTGCTTCACCGCTATGGCTCCCTCCTAGATATAAGAAACTCTTGCCGAGTCCACCACTGGTTGAAAATCCGACCAACACGCCATTGTGGTCGATTGAAGCGTTTATCATTGAAAATGAACCCTCTGGATCCATACCTGACGAAAGTCAAAAGGTAGAGGCGGCAGTTGACTTGGTTTTGCCTTTAGAGGGATCATCTTTGAGTGATACCGTCACTAAAGAGAAAGAGAACGACACCGTTCAAATTCTTTTCGTAAACATAGACTCCGATGAACTTGGGGGTTGTCTACCCGTTTCTTTACCGCAGGAAGGAAGTTCATCAAAGTCGTATCCGACCGTCTATTCGGTCCCACCTCCAAGCAACCTAGTCGTTTCCTTCGATTGGAATCTACTTGGCAGACCCCGTTTCCCAGCTAGTGTACCATTCTAAATCATTGTACAAGCTTACAGAATGGTCATGGCTGGTACCATCATAGATGAAGGGGGATTCTATGAGTATCGTTTCCTCAACTGCTTGGAAAGCGCTTGGTTCGCCATCGCTTCTGACTGAAATGAGAAATCTGACAGGCTTTGACAAAGGAACCAGTCGACAGTTAGGGATCCTTCCCAATGTGCCCATTACTTTGAGAAGGAAAACCATTCACATGAACGTGATGGTAGTCCAAGGGCCCCTAGATTATAATCTAATCCTTGGGCATGACTATATTTATTGCATGGGAGTCGTTGTCTCCTCACTCTTTAGAGTAATGTGTTTTCCGCATGAAGGCAGATTGGTCAAGCTCGTAGAAAAATTGTCATTCCCCGGTTCACACATAGAAAATAGTCAAATTCCATCCCTAAATGGTATTTTCATGCAAGGAATGTCTCATCGATATCCAGTCCGTCCACCTGACAAGCGCGAGTGATTCGGGAGGATATGGCTGAAACCCAGGGGGCATGCATCCTAGCCTGCTTCGACAGGGAAACTCTAGGTATAAAGTAGGTTTCCGTGGAGGAAAATGACTGGTCCAACACCTGTCCTTACAGGAAAAGGGAGTTAGACCAGAATAAGATTCCCTCGTCAAGGTTAGGAGGTTGGGATTTAGAACCACCCTGGTCCAGATGGACTAAGCCAGGAAGTGTTTCTATCTACAACATGGATGGAAAATATCTTGCAAAAGTAAGAGCTTCTATATGGTAACTTGGAAATTTTTCATTATACCTGGGGGCATGCAAACCTTTTTGCATGCAAGCGAAGAGCGACCATTTATTTTTTAAATTTGTAGGTCCTCTGACCCTTTAAACTCATAGGATTGGTCGTTTCCTAGCTTGCATAAAGAAAGGATCCGGGGCAAAGCTTTAAAAGGTGCAAGCTCCATAAAAAATGGCATCTTAGATGAGATATCCTTATTATATGACTGGCATGAGCAGTTTTAATGCGGAATTCAAGCTCGTTAAAAAATAAACATAAGCAATGAGCAAATGTTTCCCATAGAGTTTGAGCTCATTAAAAAATGAACCGATCCCTGGTAAATAACCATTGTTAATGCATTATCATCAGCTTTTGAGCCTTGGTCACGTTCTCATCATCACCTCCACTCTGTTTTAGCCGATCATTCGCCTCCATTTGATTTTTTACCCCTTTCGAGAAACATCTGCGAAGAGTGATTCTGTTAGCCATCCTTGTGACATTGCTGTGATTGGAAAAATTCCAAACCTTACCTGGAATCAACCGCTACCTGAAATCATCACTCGTTCCTCGGAAAATAAGTCTCTTTTAAGCTCTTTTCAACTAACTCGTAAAATATGAAAAGATTATTGAGCGATTAGCCTCTCAGAATCATTAAAGTCATCGGAAGTGCTATCCCTCCTCTAGATTTTAATATTTTTGGACTTGAGGGATTATTACACAAAAAGATCGAACGCTTGCCTTGTTCGGCTCGTTAAAGCTATCGAAAATTCATCCCTTTCGTATTATTTTACGCTTTTTCAGACTTAAGGGATTATATGATGAAAAAGAAGCATTGGAGTTTCATTTTCGTCCCTTCCAAACTCTCTAAAATTGAAAAGGACTGAGTTATCTTTGTCGTTAAACTCGTTAAAACCTAATAGTGACAAACTTATCTAAATGGACGAGAACGAGTTTCACTGTCGCTAGGCTCGTTAAAACATAGCGACAGGTTCGCCCGAAGGGCGAATTATAGAACAAGAATATGTTATTCTCCTCAAGCTTGACAAAAATAAAGAGGTATTGGTCAGAAATGACTGGGGAAAATTGGGAAGAAAACTTGAAGAAACTTTATTGGTAGCAAGTCACTCTTGAACATGACACTTTCTCTCCGCATCCAAGTTGGGTTGGGTTGTTCCGTTCACTAGTCATATCACTATTGGTCCGTCACACCATCCATATTTGGGGTTAATGCTAGTAATCCATCATCAATGTCACTGATATGTTCAAGAGAAGTCGCTTAGAGAATTCACCTGTGTCTCATTCGCTGCAATACATTCACGCTCCATTCTTTCATGACCGCCACCTTGAACCCTGTATCATCAGATCGTTTTCACCTCCAAAATCATTTGCTTTGTTCCGTGTCATAGATGTGGGATTCATTAAGGCCCTCCTATGACAGGTCACTTCTTGTCTACATCAGCTCATTATCCAAGAAGTTGAATTAGGAACAACCCCTTTTAGTACTTTGAAGCTTGCATGCCTCAATGGCAAGTTTCTCACTTTCGGCGACAGGTTTACATCAATGACCTTCGACCGGAAGATTTTGCATGGTGTTCGACACCAAGTCCATTTTTCACACCGTGCAAATTGTACTGTAGTACCTTGAGGATCATTGACATTATTGGTGACTCCTCTCATGCCTGTTAACAGCTTACATCATTGGCTGGTAATCAGACGATGTCTTTCCACGTTCGACTCCAGAACATTTTTCACATGGATCGACTTGTACTCCGAGTGAATAGGGAACGAGTTTTGAAGACCTCGGATCTAGTTTCATCCATCCGGGCTGCGATATATTCAGGAATATAAAGACATCAAATATACATCATTGTCGAACAGATGATCATCCAAATCAAAGGATGATGACTCCGTCTGAATCATCAGTCTCCTACACATATGGTTGTCTATCCTATGTACATGAAAGTGAATTTATAAAGCTGAGCATGAGAATGCCCGCCTCAGCTAGATCATGAAAAATATTATGAAGATAATTTATTGTATTGTATCTTATTACAGGTCACCTCCCAGCTCGAAAAAACTTCGGATCCTCATGGTAAATCATTTCACCCGACATCAAAAGATTAACAACCTCATGCTTTAGGGGGTAACTGTTATAGACTTTTTTGGGAACTACAACCCCAATCATAAATGTCCATAAACTGAGGGCTCCTAAGTCCCTAAAAGTGTTGCTTCACTACCTAAAGGAACAAGGTCAGCGGATTACATCATCTCCCAGAAGTTCTCCACAGAAAACGGCTCAGAAATGGTCAAAACTGGACCATACGGAATACCCAGTGCAAAGGGTGCGATGCATATCACCTTCCCAGTGTAAAGGGTGTGATGCATACTGGATGGCCCCTCTGTAGGGTGCGATGGGCGAGAATGGACAAATGGCAAAGACAGTTTGCGAGGTGGAAGATCATAGAATCTTCCAGAAACTTCCCCTCTGACACTTGCCTCTCTGATTTCGACCAGGGATGAGCAAGAGGTCATCAATATCCAAGTGGAATCAGGAACTATCAGAGAGAGGACACTAATCAAAATCCCAGAAGCTAACTCATCCCCCTACAATCATCTATATATGGATCCCTCATCACAGAGATCCAGACGTTGGAATCTTGTATCTTGTAGAGAAGTGTTGTTGGTTTTCTAGTGTAACATCATAGTGTTGGATGATCTAAGCTTTACTTGAGGTGAAGAAGGGCTTTCTTGCTGGAGGATGATGCTGGGTCAGAACAATTGGTTGTAATCCTCTTGCTATTCTTGATATTAATAAAGCTATTCAAGTTTTCCTCCACATCCGTGTATGTTTGATTGTATATGCATTTATGTGGTTAATACATATTTGGTCTTGTGTTTTTTATGAATATAGATCTTTGTTCTTCAATAGTATTATGCTACTTTGATTCCACAGGTGCTCTCTGAAGCTGTGTAGATAAAGAAGGAGTGGAAAAGATCTATCGAGAAGGAGAGGAACCGAGCAAGGAACCAAGCGCAAGACAAAGGTTGGTGTCCTCTGTTCCCCTCTTGTTTATTTTTCATAAGGGAAAATGAAAGTAGTTTTAACTTGTTTGTTTCTAAGATAGCTATCAGTCTTAGTGGGAATAGAAACTCTAAGTGGACACTATTCCCAGTAACACAGTCACCTATCTTGTATTGCTTTGATAGTTGAAGGATTCTCTTGATTTCATCACTAATCCTAGGAGGAGGACTTCCTGTCAGCATGGTGGGCATAGGGTGGAAAAACTGGTCAATGTATTCATTGTATGAATAGGGACAAGTATGTGAATAGTGGAAGATGGAAGTCCAAAAAATGACTGATCTGGGATGACCCTTTGTATCAAGTTTATTTATAGAGAATGGGAACTTCTCAGACTAATAGTAAAGGAAAAGGTGATATATGAATGTAGAATACTTGAATACCTTTCCATTTTCTAGCCTCATGAACTGGTCATGGATTTTTTCAGCAATGAAAGAATCATAGTTATATTTTATAGCAGGAGGCTGACCAGGGGTAAAAATGGACATTTAAACTAGAGTCAATTCATCCACATATTCACTAGTATTGAAAACCATGATTACAACTATCATATTGACTATAATTTTTCCTATCTCTGTGAAGAACGATGTCACATAGGGAGGGGCATCTTTGGGTTGATGTTGTTTATCCATAAAAGTCTGGCAAAGGTGACTAGGTTTAGACTGGGACAATTTAAATGATTTCTCTAGTAATTCTCTAAGGGAAATGAGGGTGACGTCCTGACTGGGCTGAAACTGAAGCATTTCATTTATTGAATCTGTAGTAATTGTGAAAAGAACAGTTTGATTGGGGGACATTATTGCTCAGAGGGTGGGATTATAATTGGTGTGACATTGATGGATAATGTCAAGGAAAATGCGCACAGAGGGGAGCATGTACCTTGGGAGATTTTATTCCCAAAGTCCTATGGTATCAGAGTCATTCATGTAATGGTCCTGGCATTGACAAAATACTTTCAAGGAGCTTTCCTCAGTTTCAAGGTCTTTTATTTGAAAATATTTATCTGCTAAGGGTAGATAATCCAACTCTTTATGAGGGGTAGTGATAAGAGTTATAATTAGGGCTACGGGGGTTTCCATTTTTGGTTCTTGTGGATTTAGATAGGAAAATGGGGTTTTCAAGTAGAGTTGGTGAAAACAGAGGGCCCTGGGAGTCTTCAATTCTTAATTCCGCAACTAAATTATAATGAATTTTGGGTTTTTCAAAGTAATCACAAAGGAAATCAAGTATTTACAGGGTTTCTGGAAGGAAATTGGTAAATACCTCTTTTTTAGTGATGGGCAATGGAGAGCAGGTTCACTGGGTGCAAATGGTGGATTGGGGTGGCGTCGAACTGCAAGTTTTAGGGTGGCTGACGCTTGGAGTACGAGCTGCTCAACTTCAACGTTCAGGTTGCATGCATGAATTTTTAGAATAAGGACGAAAATTGTTTTAACTTTGTTTTTATGCAAAGTAAAAGCTTTTGGCAGGTTCGGGATATGGACAGGTGGCGTCAATGGGGAGGTGTAGCGGGAGGTGGTAAGCGGGTTTCATTACATCGCTAGTGGAGGGTAAGTGGTATTTGGGCGAGATCGCGCAATTCCATACGTTGCTTGACACATAACATAGGTACTATTCATGAAACCGCTCACCATCGCACGCTAAAAGTCAAACATAGAGGTCCGTGCAATATGCGCGATGACCATCGGATCTGAGGGATCCGATCGGTCGGTCGTCGGGGAGCTGAAGTGACTGGCAGATACGGAGGGCATGCCCAATATAAATTGAAGAAATTAACATATCGGGGGTGATTCGATTGGTTATCGAGTTATTAATTAGTCCAAATGACGTAATTAATCCTCATTAAATGGTGGCGGGGTTGGGTTCTTAATTAACTATGGAATAGCTAATTAATCTCGTTTATTGACTTTATATGGTTATATTTAACCGTTGTAGGGAATATGTAGTATTTGAGATTTATATAATAACACGGGCATGGGTAGTGTGCTTTCGGGAAATAAATAATAATATTAATTAGTGGTTAATATGACTTTATGGAATGTGAAATGCACGCTAGGTTTAAAATATTTTTTTCATACACATTTAAAACTTAGGCTAAGTGAATATGAGGTTTTATATGAAGAGTGTTTTATTTTCCCTAAGTAAAATAGGATTTTACTTAGGAAAAGCTTTATTAGGGAAATGAATAACTTATGAAGGGGGGTGAATATTAATGAAGGGGATTAAGCACTTAGGCATTATAAATTATTGGGCCGAGGGTCTGGCCCCTCCAAAAGTCAGAGAAATGCTCTAAGCCCCTCTAACTTTGGTAATTACCTTTAGTGCTTAGGGAATTAGTGAATATTTTTAGGTGAATGAGTAGGGAAGTTAACTATTTTGACTTTGAACGTTGAAGTGCCTTTCCATGTGATACATGCATTTGCCTAGTGATGAAAGTAACAGATTTAAACATTTAAACTTATCATTCACCACATATTTATTTTGCAACCATCATCTACTTACCCTACCTACTTTACCATAGCATTTTCACTTCCTTATTAGGGTGCACTTGGACTGGCAAACCCTTTTCAAACTTTCTTTTCTTTTACATATAGATACCTATCTAAATTTAACCTTATTACATCCAAGGGCTCAGATTATACTGTTGAGCTCCTTTTATTCACTCTACCTATCTACTTATCTGCCAAGATTGAACTGTTTGGTCAAATCTTTATTCTCTATTTCTACAACATAAAATTGAAAGTATGAACTAGTCAAACTTAAACTGTTTGACTACTCATGAATTGTGGCATAGGTGACAAGCTGCACACAATTTTTATTATACCAAATTAAAAATTAGTGGCATTTAGACTTGCACACTTTCCTGGTTTGTTATTTTTGTTGGGGTTCATTTTCTTTCATTTTTTGACCTCTTTTTTATTCTTTTCACCCTTTTATTCTTTTTCTAGGGCATACCCTCTTTACATGTTTTGATTTTTTGATTTTTTAAAATGTGGAAAACCTTTGCAACAAGTAAAGGTATGAACATATTTCAAAGCTAAACCAAGTCAATCATGATATATGACACTTAGCTTGATATCTTTACAGATGCATTTGCAGGTATTTACATATTGTGGTGACCAAACACCAAAGTGGTTGCCATCAAGTCCAAAGGGGGAGATTGTTGGAATTATGGCTAATGTGTTTTCCTTGATGGAAAACTACTTGATAAATATGTCAACATGATGGTTATGCATATGTTACAGATGAGATGGACAAAGGAATATCAATTAAGAGATAGAAGAACGGTAAATATAAATTGTGAGAAAGTATACGTTGGTCTTATGAAGCAAGATCTTGTACATAGATAGGTATGGTGAAAACAAGTCACGTACATATTCCACACCATGGTAATTGGAATACCAAGGGCCTTTACCATGATATTGGCCCAGAGTAATAAGTGTGACAATGAATATTTGATCCCATCAAAGAATACCATCGACATTTCTAAGGGATTGGCCTAACGCGGTGGCTAAGGCTTATGCTATATAAGGAGATGGAGATCGAGTGTTAGTGTGTGCATGTGCTGAATTGTTTAAGAATGATTTTATATAAACAGGTTTGCACCAAGGAGCAAGGAGAAGACACAAATCTGAAAGATATGAAGTATAGTGTCATATTTTCTTGTTTGATTTACTTGTTGATAATGTCTAACAATGATAGATCTATGGTGATAATGATACTCTGACATAAATGTGTGATGGTAAGGTTTGCGAAGTATGTGTGTGGTTGTAGTGAAGGTATGATTCAATGATTACAGATATGTACACTAGTTTTACCTGAGAGGCATGTACATACATGAATCTGCTTCTGGGTAATCATGTATACATTCTGCGAAAGTTTAGAATATGTATGCAAGTTTCAAGCATGAGAAGCACATACATATGCGGATGTGTATTGTAAAAGTTTCATATTGGAACAAACAAAGTTCATTCTTAAAGTTAAATACTCCAGAAGACTTGGAATATGTAGATGCCCATTGAGATACAAGAATATATATAAAATGTATGAATGAGAATGATGTTACAACTGAGAGTGAGGGGCCTACTTATATACTAGGAAGGTGCCTCTTCATGGAAGCTCATGTCCCATTTAGAGATGCTTCTTCAACCTAATTACTAATTAATTCATCATTATTACAATTATCATCATTATTTATATTTAATATATTTTATTCATAACATTGCCTTCCTCTTCAAAAAGCTTTGTCCTCAAAGCTTGCTGATGAAAAAGCTTTATTTTGTTTTTTTGCAAATGTCTTCTCATTTCAGGACTATCATATTTGTTGATACAAGTTGATATGATCCTCTAAGTGATAAAAAATGCTGCATTGAGAAGGGATCGACCCATCCTATATTAATCTTCAATGGAATATTTTGGTGACTAAACACTTGTGATGAATTGTTATCACATGAGTGGATTGCACTAACATTAGTATTCTTCGGAACATCAGTTTGTTGTTTTTGTTCTAAATACGTAGCTTGATTGAGTTGGCTACTCTCGTGATTCAGTTGTCGATAAGGAATTCTAGTGATTTGATTTTCTCTTATCTTGTTTGTGTTATTTTATTGATTCATTTGAAGTACCTGATTTCCTTTAGCTATGGAATTTGAATGGTTAATTTATGGATCTTCACTTGAATCTTTTGTTGATGGAACTAAAACTTCTGAGTAAATATTTACTTCTCCTATTTTGTCCTCTTCTTGAGTTGTATTATTGACTACATTAGTATTTGTCATCTTTTCGTCAACTTGAATTTCTACATTTGATGCTTCCTTCTCGATAATTTGTTGTGCCTTTTTCTCTAATGAATTCATTTCCTTCTTAAGATTCTTCATTTAAGTCAATAATTTTTCAATATGGTCTTTAAGCCGAGAAACTTCTTCATTTTTTTCAATGTTGATCTTATTAATTTCTCTTTGCATATTTTGTAGTAATTTTTACCTTATTGAAAATTTATTTTTGAAATATCTTGTATGTCTTCTGGTGTTACTGAATTTGGTTTCAGTGTAACATACTGGAGTGCTACTTTTTTATTCCTGTAGGAAAAATGAAAAAACTTCTTATAACTTGGTTCTGATATCAAATGGAACGAACAAAGTTCGTTCTTCAAGTTAAATACTCCAAAAGACTTGGAATATGAAGATATCCGTTGAAGATACAATAGTATATATTAAAATGTATGAATGAGAATGATGTTACAATTGAGAGTGAGGGGCCTGCTTATATACTAGGAAAGTTCCTCTTCCATGTCCCATTTAGGCATGCCTCTTCAACATAATTACTAATTAACTAATCATTATTACAATTATCATAATTATTTATATCTAATATATTTTATTCATAACACATATACATGCTAGGGTTTTGCAGTATGAGTTGTTAATGATGTTTGATCAGTTCTGTTATGTTTGTTGTTGTCTACCAATGAGGCCTCTCTTATGATAATCTATGTTTGACAAGATTGGCTGGATTGAATTGATTATGGAATGGAATGTTTCCTAATGATGAAGCTATTGTGTGATGATTTGTATTTGATTCAGTGATCTGTGATATTTTCAGTATGTGATTGAGTAATTGATTCAATGGTTCAGTGATTCAGATTTAGTTATCAATGATTTGAAATCTATACACATACCTTCTTTACAGAAAGCACGTACATATGCGGGTATGATTCATAACAATAGCATATACCTTCTGACATATGTTTGAATAGGGTTTGTAGTGACATCATTTTCTTTCTATAATGAACAATATGTGGTCTGGTATTTTGATGAGTGGGCATATAATGATCTAGTTGCTTTGGTTGATTGGGATTAAATGATTGGTTTGTCAATGTTGATTTAATGACTTGATTCAATGACTAATTTTATGGTTCAATTGGTTCAATGATTAATTTATTTGATTTAGTGACTGGTTTTAGAATTGTTATTTGATATTGCGCTTAAAATATGGAAGTGGGTCCATTCTGAAAATATGATGAAAAGTGGCCTACAGATTTGATTTTTTGAGTTAGGTGGATCAAGTATGAAATATTATGAAACATGGTCCACAAAGGTGTTGAGTATTGGAGCCTTTAGTGGGGGATTCAAAGCTTCCTTCCAGTAGTAGCTAGTAAATCTGTTTAGGTGGTTAGAGCTCCCTTCTGATGGGTGCTCGTAAACAATATCAGGGGTTGGAGCTCCCTTCCAGTGGGTGATAGAGAATGAGAGAAGGTTGTAGCCTTCTACAGGTGGGTGCATGCGTACTGGAATGAGTCTGCACTAGTACAAGATTATAAGATGTTTTCCTTTATAATAAAATATGAATAAAAAGACGACAAAGGAGGTGGTTTTCTCCCACATTGGGTTTACACCTAAAAATCTTGGCGTCCTCATGTGTTTTTGTGTTGCTTATGTGTGATGGTTGATTTTTTTCTTACTGCTCATGGTTACTATTTAATTAAAGTTAAACGAAGTAATGATACACTAGATAAAGTAGAACAAATGGTGAAATATATGAAAAGATAATTAATTGGATATACATTGTTTTCCTTTACTAAAGTCGCGTACATACATTGGTTTCCTGAATGACAGTAGTGTATAGAAATATTAATAAGAGATTGAAAAATTAAGCTAAGTTTAAAATATTGATTCCCCCCCTTCACTCCCTCCCCCCAACCCCACCCCAACCCACACCCCCCCCCCCCCCCCCCCCCCCCCCCCCTTCTTAGTATTTTTCCCAACATATTTTGAATTCATCTCCTTTGTACCCTTATTGTCTCATTAGAGAAGCCCTTGAAATAGGAAAACAACCCAATAATTTCAATCATGAATATGGCTACAAGTGAATTCAATCATGGAATCCCACCAATCAATTTCTCTCTCAAAATAACGATACCTCGAGCAACACTTTTTAACCTCCCTCTCACATTAGCGCCCCCCATTTTTCCTTTTGAACCTGGCCCCTCTTAGATTATACCCTATGTTAGGCCTGATAAATGTTCAAATTTTTACTAAAAGAAACTTGCCTTAACCTCTATTTTACAAGTTAAATAACCCTCCATGCACACATTTTTAACCCTTTTCATCTTCCTCTGGGTTAATGGATAAAATATTGCTCATTTGTATTAAAATGGTTAATTATATTGATATTTTAATTAAATTCTTATCTTCATATTACCTAAATAATTTCTTGTAGTATTTGTCACTAATATTAAATTGAAAAATTGTGGTACAAGAAGATATCTCGAGATTCCTTCATTAATCTCGGTTATTGCATTAAAGGAGGGAGACCATCGGATTCCAGAAGTTGACTGAGGATTTGATGTGATCTTTCAAGGAAGAACCACATTATTCTACCCCTGGCCTTCAACACGATTTTGTTTATTGGCCTCCTGCAAGTGGTTTGAGAAAAATAGAAGAACACAAGGGTTTCTATTGATAGAAGTCAGTTGGTAAGCAAATATATTGTTGTAACTAGTTTGATATGGGAGAGAGACTCTACAAGATGTATATATACCTAGTTGTAGGAATATAGAGGTTAGCAATACTAAGGATAAGTATTAGTGTTGATATTTTTGAAGGCTTGCGCCACCACAACCTCCATTGGAGCTGGATCTGTAATTTTACTGAATGTATTGAGAAGATACCTTTTATCAATAAAAGGAGAGTAATGTCAGGTTCATGAAATTGTTTTATTCTTCTATAGATGCTTAATCTATTTCATATAAGTTAATTTATTTTTCAAATGGAAATGAGCTGGCTCGCTAGGGCCCAACCAATCCAACTCGTTCTCCATCAAATCGTTTCATTGTGTGGTGTGTTATGTGTTGAATCTGGACTAAGCTATTGTTATTTCAATTTCTTGCGTTGGGTGTGCATGTAAAACAAGAGACCTTGTGTATTTATTTTTTGAGAAACGAAAATAGCTCAAATCTAAAGTTTGTTTCTTTTTGAAGAATTATTTCTTGAATTAGATGTTTAAAAATTATGTATGTTTCTTATAATGATTCAGATTTGAATGTGAACTTTATTTACGAAATTGTTTCTTGAACCAAGGTGTGAACCCTAGCTTTTAGATTCACAACAGTTTTGTTTGTTTGATAACAAGTCGAGACTTGGATATTGGGTTGAAGAGACAAGCAAGCCAATCAAAACTATCTTTCTCTAAATATGCAATTAAAAACAAAGGCAAACAAGTGTTTTAGGCCTACCTTGGGTCCAATGCAAGTTTGTGGAAGCCTCACTCCCTCGCTCCAAATGAGCTTCCTTGAAGCGTAAGTCTGCAAACACAAAAAAACAAACAAAGTAAATAGCACCTGAAAAGCCAATATCATAAAGCATATTCATCATAATGATCAAGGATATTATGAAACAAACCACATAAGACAATTTGTTGAGAAAAATGAATATGATTGTATTAATTCAAATGAAAGAAGAACCTTACAACCTGTGCCTTGATGCTGTACAAGCTCCTCCCAGGGTTCAACAAGAAGTCTCCTCTACTTTGACAAGTTTCACTCACTTCCCAATGAAACCAAAAGGTATGTGATCTCTCCTCTCAAGTTTAAATAGGAAGTCCCAATTCCATCAGCATTTACCCTCAAAAATGTTTACTTCTAACCTCTCCAGCAACTGACCCAATGCCTTAATTTATAGTGCAACGGAGGGAAGTTACTAGGTCCTCCTTCAAAGGGATAAAGCCCTCCTTCAAAGGGATAGATCCTCCTATCAAGGGATTAGCTCCTTCTCTTTTGGGATGCACGAACCACCTTGGAGCGAACAATCGACGTTGAAATTCCTTCTAGAAACATCTAGAATTAACACAAAAGTGAGTTTTTTA